>VUQS01002276.1:0-12802 GCA_015108495.1 Heterochromis multidens | reverse complement strand
GGGGGCAGTATTCAGCAGGCGAATCAGGCCTTTTGTCTCTGCCTGTGCAGAGAGGGGGTAAGGGGACTCTCCACTTTGGCGCTGGAACAGCAGCAGCTGGTGCAGAGAAAGAAGAGTGCGAGAGAGGGAGATGACAGAAACAGAGGGAGGTGGGGGAGACAGAGAGGAAATGGAGGAAAAGGAAATGAGCACGAGCATATAATAAGGGCTTGAATTTGTGCACCATGTTCATATTTTTAGGCCTTTGCTACACAATCTAAATATAAGTCAATAAATAATGTTAACACAGGATTACGGCTGATATATAGTTTTGATCTTTCACATTGTTCTCTGTGATACATAACATACTGAAACAAAATGTATAAATAGCCTAGGCCTCTGTTTAGGCCCAACTGGCGGTCTGTGTGCCACCGTTACTGAAACTCTTGTCTCCTTTTTTGTTGTTAAACATTCAGGTATATCCATTGATAGTTAACCAGCTGCCCAGCTTTTAATGGCGCAAGAAATATTCATGTGGTGTAACAGCAATGCAAAGGAGGATGGCTTCTTTTGACATAACACAGACTGCAAACATGAGCTGAATCGTCCTGATCTGCTGATTCTTCTAGCCCACACAGCAAAGCACAGAAATAACATATCAATGACAAGCTAATCGAAATGTACAATTACAACATCAGTTACAATACATGTGATAAATTGGTGTGCAAAATCAAATAGCTCATAACCTACCTGGCAGACTGCAGGAAGAGGTTTTCAGCAGAATAAGACTGACTCTCTTTGGCCTGCTACCAGTCCTTGATACATCTGGCAGAGCCACCAAAGGCAGCCTCGAATGCTGCAGCTTAAACTAATTATCCTTCATTATGTAAGCACCATGCCAGATTTATTCGTCAGACAACACAAATGCATTTTTTACACTGAAAGGGGAGCTTGAGCTGAGAATGTATATTATAAAAAAGGCCCTCATAGTTCCTCCTGTCTCTCTACACTGTGACAGATTCAGTGCAGGAGAGGAGGCTGAGGTTGCTCCCCACCCCCTAACACAGACAAAGTCACATGACGTCATGTTGTCTCTATTCATGCAGGGCATAAGAGGAGCTGCTAAAAGCAAGCCATCCCTATTTTTCCCCTAGAAGGGGGCACAAAAATTTACTTGGTACTAAAGAATAAATAAGGAACAAATCAGGAATGACTTAATAGATAATGAGTGCTTTATCGGTACTTCCCAATAACTGTGTAGTATGTAGTGTTTTTGTTTTTTTACTAGAGAACCGGAAGATATGACTTAGTGAATCATTAGATAATGTTTTTTTTCATGAGTAGTTCCTGATTAACTCTTCTATCTATCTAGTCACTTTTTTGTTTTGGCTCATTTAGTGAAACATGGTTGTTACTCAGGATTTTCTCATTACTTAACGATTACTTCAGCATTACCAACTGTTTCTGTGTCCTGAAGCTGAAGCAGTAGATACTCAGTAGGTCCTTATTGCCTCTGCTTACAGTTAGGGCCATAGGTTTTTGGACACAACGTTTGTGATTTTTGGCTCTGTACACCACCACAGCAGAATTTAAATTAAACAATCAAGATGTGGTGAAGTGCAGGTGTTTAAAATCAAGGTGTACTATACATGATCCCCCATTTTCAGATGTTCAGAAGGAATTGGAGTATTGACTGACAAGCAAATGAAGCAACTCAATATTTGAAGCTGATTCCAACTGTTGACCTTGCATTTGATAGCGGTTTACTGGAGCTCTCAAAATGAGGTCCAAAGAAACACAAGTGAAGTAGGCCATCATAAGGCTGAAAAACCCAAATAAATCTATCAGATAGATTAAATTGGTACATTCTTAAAATGAATGAATGCACTGGCTGGCTTAGCAACACCAAAAGGACTAGAAGACCAACAAACACAACTAAAGTGGAGGATCACAGAATTATTTCTTTGGTTAAGAAAAACTGCACAATCACATCATCTAACCAAGTGAAGAACACTTTTGAGGAGGTAGGCATATAATTGTGAGAGTCTACAATCAAGACACACCTTCATGAATGGAAATACAGATGATTTACAGAAAGGTGCAAGCCACTGGTTACACTCAAAAAAAGGAAGACCAGATTAGTTTTTGCCAGAAAACATCTTAAAGAGCCTGCATCTAAATAAAAACTCTTTGGACAGGTGAAACTAAGATGAATTTGTACCAGAATGATGGCAAGAGAAAAGTATGGAGAAGAAGAAACAGCTCATGATCTGAAGCATATTATATTATTTGTCAAACACGTTGAAGGAAATGTTATGCCATTGGCATCTATGGCAGCCAGTGGAACTGGGCCACTAGTGTTCATTGATGATGTGACTGCTGATAGAAGCAGCAGGATGAATTCTGAAGTGTACAGGGGTATACCCTCTACAGATTCAGCCAAATGCTGCAAAACTGATCAGATAGCTCGTCACAGCGCAAATGGTTAAGGAACCAAAGGATATTGCAAAAGCAATCCAAGGCAAAGAAATGTGATTCTTCAATGGCCAAGTCAGTCACCTGATCTCAACCAAATAGAGCATATTTTTCCAGTTACTGAAGACAAAACTGAATGCAGAGACCCACAAACAAGCAGCAACTGAAAGTGGCTGCAGTAAAAGCCTAGGAGAGCATCTCAAGGGAGGAAACACAACATTTGGTGATGTCCATGGGTTCTAGATTTCAGGCTGTCAGTGGCTGCAAAGGATTGTCATCCAAGTATTAAAAACAATCCTAATATTAAAATTATTTAATTTTCAGCTTTTGAAAATAGGGGGCTGTTTATAATAATAACTGCAATTCCTAAACTCTTAATGCAATGGTTTTGTTAGACTCCTTGAATTAAAGCTGAAAGTCTGCACTTCAGTGATGTATTGATTGTTTGATTTAAAATCAACTGTGATGATGTACAGAGGCAAAACTACAAAAAACTGTCATTGTCCAAAAATGTATGGACCTAAATGTAATCATTACCCACCATTTGTTGAACAAATGAATCAGCATACTACTTTTTAGTAACTCATCTTTACAGATAATGCCAATGTAACCAGAAGTTGCCAACCTTTTTCATTTGAAAAAGTGAAGCAAGGCAATATTTCAGCACATATGTGAGGTAATGCATGCTGTATTATAAAAAAGAAGAAAATGAGAGAGAAACCATATTAAATTAACATTATAGCAATTTATTTTTATTTTTTATTCTTTTCATTAGCTACTTTGACTCATTTGGTTAAATTTAGAGCCATGCATCAGGGGATTTGTGTCAAAACAACCCTTTTGCAAACATTAAAAATGGTCGTTTATATGTTCTTTGTGTCCTGTGTAACAAAATAAAAGCAATATTGTGTTTTGGGCTTTTTAAAAAGGTTTCTGATTGGAAAACAGCTAGGTGATTTCACACTCAAAACTGTGACAAACAGTAAGTAAACTGTCCATTTTAATGAACGTTGTTGCTGAAAGGCCACCCTTTAAATGTCTCTTCTTTACTATACATAAAGCCAGTATTCATGATACCACTATCACACCACTTAATGTGTTATACAACATGATATTTACAGCTCCAAACTTATATTACAACAATTATGTACTGAGCTGAAAAAATATTATATCAAAATAATAATAAATTATAAATTGTAAAGGTAATGCACAAGTAAAATAGTACAATCACTTACTATACTTACATTGCAACCAATGCTGCTTTAATCACAACTCATTATTTAGAGAGTAAATCCTCCCTAAATTCACACCACACTGCCATCTGCTGTTTCACTCCCAACAAAGTGAGACTAATACAGAGTTTTACAGTTTAAACTGATTAATTTTTAATAGATTTTTTAAAAGTTATACATGGTAGGGTATACCAACCTATGGTGAAGAGTGGCATTTTCTACTTGAACATTGCTAGTCAAACTTTCAAAGTTCACTTTATTCAGTCAAAACTTATAATTACTACCTTCCAAATGCAAAATGCTGATTGACGTAGACAATTATGCTTTCAAAAAAGTCATTTGAGTTGGTTTAATTATGAGGCTGGAAATTTTAAAAAAATAAGTCGCCTCTAGTATATGTGATCAAGGCCCAGCAATCAGACATGAGTAGGTGTTAGCGAATTGTTGAATGAGTTAATGAAAACCTCCTTAGCCTCTCAGTGTGGGGTAATCCGAAGTTCATACTTTCATTATTTAGTATGTTTTTATCTTGTTCTTTTTTTGTTGGTAAAATGTTACAAGTTAGCAGTCCATTACAGTAAAAATGATAAATGAAACAGAAAATAAACAACCTATTTATAAATGATTTACAGAATAACCTCACACTGAATCTTGTATTTCAGTGGTACATGTTCATTCCTACTGTTTCTTTTTCTTGGTACATAAGCTTGTTGTCTTCCATAAAAATAAACCAACAAATATTTCAGATGGCACTGTGCTGTGTGTCCTACCTGTTGCTGCCCTTTAAACATAGGTGACTCATCCTGCTTTGTTAAGGTCATTCTTGAACGAGAATATGATATTATGAGCCATATGTACTCGAATTTTCTGCTGGGTTGTGTGTGGAGTTGTGACCTGACAAATACTCAGATGGAACCCTTAGCCTTTTCAACACTACTTCCCTGCATGGACTCCTTATCTGTCCTCATTGTTTCTGTACCTCCAGCAATCTGTATGTCAATACTGTCATGAAAGGGATTAGTCAAGTATGAAAATTTCACACAGGTACATGCATGGGTGCCTCACTGTGTTTAAGGACTGCCTAATTCACACTGTTGACCTTTCCATGCTTTGTAATAAAGTGTGCCAATAATATTATGTGGACTCTTTATTAATAAGCTAGCCTATGCTGCATTGTTAAATTCCTGTAAGTGCTCAAAACATCACAACAGGTGTGGTCTGCAGCAAAAAGGTTCATTATTGTCATTCATGGCATCTTGTTAGAGCCGTTGATTTTATTTAATGTGTGCATAATTTACTGTGCTTTGAAATCAAGGTGATATTTATAAACTATTAACATGCAAAAAAGTCTGAAAAGAATCTGATGTTGTATAAAAAAGTTAATGGATGTCTTCCTGTACTTTTACACACAGTCACTAATCTTGTGTAAGAATAATAAAATAAAAAAAAGTAAATAAAAATGTACTTTGGTTAAAGCTTTGCTGTAGCTGGTGGATGGCTGTGCAATCAATTATAATTTTGGCTGCACTATAAATAAATTGCTGTATTTGATTTTTCAGCACTTGTTTTTTCTTTAACTGTTAAATTGTAATTACTGTTGAATTGTAATTAAAGTTCAAGGAAATTCACTTAGTTAAAAAGATAAGTTCCTTCTTTTTAAAAGGTTATTAAATCCACAATTTTTAAAAGTCAATGTGTGATGTGTTAAATAACTATGATCTGAATATTGACCAAAAGTCTATGAACAGTAACCAAATGAAAACACCTCTTCTTCCCCTACAGATGAGAAGTTTTCATCTGTTACAACTGATAACAGGAGTCACGGACGCCCACTACTGAAAATATGAATAAAAAATAAAAAAGTGACTTTTTTCTTGCATTTCTTTTTCTGCATGCTGTTTTTGGCATCAGCACATTTGTGTTTCATGCCGACACAACTTTGAAATTGCTCTGTGTCTTTGTGGTATCCATGTAGTGTATTAAAGATGAAGAAGACAAGCTTCCTTGTCTGGAAAGAGAAATCACTGAGTGTCTTATACCTGCATTCTTTCTAATGATCAGCAGGGGGCAGTTTCTCTTACTCCAAAAGTCTGATTGTATAAACGCTTGTTAGAAATTTATCTCACTTGTCAACTGATTTATTACCTAAGTAAACACTGTCTTAATGACTTTATGGTCCCAATTAAGTTTCTTCAACACAACATGATGTTCATTTTCTAAATTATGGTCCCATAATTGAGTACAGTAGACATGTATGGGCATGCATAATTTTCTTGGGTTCTCAGTTCAACCCATTATCATCCCAGGACATCAAATGCTGCCGCTTTGTTAGATGCAGCGGGCATCACAGTGATATACACATCAGCACTGAATGTTGAGATATAATGCTCCTCTTTCAAAAAGCTACATAGTCCAAATTAGGAGGGTGTAGGGGTGGCGCTCAAGTGAGTCACACGTTTGTCAGATAGGAGATTGCACTTTATGTCGCATTTGGAGGCTTTGTTTCTCTTGCATTCACTAAATATACCAAGTTAGTTTCAGGCACTTAGGAAAAGGTTGTGGCTTGGTATAATTTTAATGCAGCACAATGAAAACTGCTCCCCATGTAGAGATAAGGATTCTGGGAATTTAAATAGTGCAGAGGCTATGGAGACGTGCCTGCATGTGGTTCTCCAACCAGACAGTAGTGCATTCCAGCAGACAACTACAACATGTAGACATGGATCTGCAAAGCTATGGGTACCAATAAAGGCAGTATCATGCTGGAGTCTTAACACAGTTGGCTAATGCTACAGTCACACTAGGGGGAACAGTGGCTGGAGACTACAGCACGACCAGAATTATTGCAATTGTGTACAATGAACTTGTCATCTCATTGCCGTTCATGTGGGTGCTTCGACAAGGACCAGGTCTGCAACCACTTGCAGTCATCTCCTGTCTTTAAGGCAACTTTGGTGCATCAAGACAATGATAAAGTGGCAATAAGATGATATCAGTATGCTATCACTTTCTGATTTGAATGGGGTCAAGTTGGCATGTACATGGAGTCTTTGATAATATGGCAATTAACTGTGATAAATCAGCAAAAATCACAAATCTGTTGCCATCTATGGCAAATCTGTTTTTATCTCTTGCAAATCTGTTGCCACCACAGGCAGAAATATACATTAATTACTGACATTCAGAGTAAGTAATCTATGTTTCTGCTTCAAATCTATGCCAGAAACTCATAGATTTGAAAGAGAAATTCAGAAAATCCTCCACAAATAGTAATGTAGTTGCTGCAGGATGGCTATTTAACTGCAAAACGACATAATCACTCAACTATCTTGCTTTTATATGGGAATATAACCAGAATAAAACCAGTTGGCCATCCACTTGAGTTGAGTCTCCTACTGCAAAGATACATGTCACAGATGTACTCATGTTGGCAATCTGTCTAGTTTAAAAATTGGATGGCAGTTATTTGCAAATATTCCTCAATCTGTCTGAGAGTGATTGCAGTCAGTCTGAGTCGGAACATGATTGTTTGGAGACAGGTTGCTTCCCACCAGGCAACCTGAGCAGTCGCCTTGTGATCAAAAGTGGTCACCCAGATGTTGAGGGTGTTACATCGTCCCGAAAGTCGCATGACTTCATTTATATGCGACACAAACACACAACAATGGAGGACATCGAGGCTTTTTGTCAGACCCAGGAGCCATTTTTTGAACGTTTCTTCTGTGATGTTCATGTTTATTTGGACTTCTTCCTTTTCACAGTAAACTCCACTGTTGTTTCATTTCCTGTTAAAACCAACTTTTCAGCTAATCAACTTTTCTGAGGTCAGCAAAGGACACCAGTTCAGAACCTTAAATCCCCCTTTAGATGTGCATGCACAGTGACAAATGAAAGTGAAAACCTTTACATGTGAAATATTTTCTTTGCTCACGAATGTTTTGTTGCACTCAGACTTTTGACAGAAATCTGATGGCATACATGCTGATATACCTGCATCAGCAAAAATGAGTGGAATGAAATTTAAAGTTGATTTGTAAGAAATAAACTGCCCATTGTAATCATCACTGGCAGTTTTAGGTATAGGCCTACAATTTTCAGTATTTAGGGTTCTGTTTTATGCTACTTGATACTCACCTAGGGTATATTTCAAAATAAAATAGGTTCCTAACTCTAATACAAACTTCAAGCTATATTTGTAATTTGCTTCTTTGGATTTCAGCCTGCATGTAATGTATTTCCAAATCAGAAAGCAAGCCAATGAGTATTGGTAGAATAAAGCATTTAGCTTCAACAGTTCCGCTTCATGATGGACAATTGAAATAAAATAAATATAATGTAATGATTGTTCTCGAAAAATGACTCTTTAAAAAAATGAAAATCTTCAATTTTGAGTATTTTTTTTACACTGTAGTGTACATGTAAACGATCAGTCATAGCTTTTCCTCACATGCTTATTGAGACAGAAGCAATTAATCAGAAGTCCCGTCCAACTGCGTGAAATGACGTTGACATCTTCTGCAATCACCTAACAATCTCTGGGCAAACAATAGCGATTAATAATTACAGACTATAGATGATAATTTGTCATCATCACTTTCTCATTTTGGCACCGGCGCCGGGCTACTTAAAACACCCACTGACGTACGGATGTGTCAGGAGGGGCATTTAACTTTGAACCGTTAGCCATTTCTATCAAAGGCACCGAGAGTGTAACTTCACCAGGTTTGCAACTGGACAGCTGTTTCCCATTTTTTGCGCTATCGATTCATGCGAATAAAACACGACTATGGTGGAGATTTTCTAAAGTTAGATCGAGCTGATTAACTGTAACTTAAGGATTAAAATACTTTTTTTTTTTAAATATACATTTACATTTTCTGATAACATGGGCGGAGAGTGCTTATGCTATTCATGGACGTGCAGACCTGTGTGGCCGGTTTTTATTATTCTGGCTACAGTACCTTGTATTTTGAACTGCTCAGAGAGTCCTGCAGCAGTTGTTGGAAAAATGTATCCACGCGGCAATCACTGGGCAGTAGGTAAGTGAAACCTTCACACAATTCACTAAGAAATATGTCTCGCAACTAAATTAATATTGTATTTGCTCTCTTTATTTGGCGATTATATCCAGTGCTTCAAGGTCTGTCTGGTTCACAGGACTGTTCACTCTTTCAAACAAATACTCAGAGTAGTAATAGTCCATTTATAATGATTATAATAATTGTGTGTCAGCTCAGATAATTCATTTGCTTTCTATTGTGATAAACAAGTATTTTTCAAATCATTCTCTGTTGCTAAATTATTATAAGCCACACCAAAATTAATTGCTTTAGCATTTTGCAGTAAGAAAAAAAAATCTGGAAACGTGATGAACGTTTTGCAAACATCCAGTCTTGATTGCAGTGTAATTATCTCAGATGTCTTAAGAGATTCTTCAGAATACTCTCGTTTATGTCCAACTTTCCAGGTCACTTGATGGGAAAGAAGAGCATAGAAGATCAGGAGGTAAACCCTGACAGTGACTACCTGACATCGTCAAAAACAGCCAGGGTCACAGAGCATCTGTTGGAGGCTCTGTTTCAACCAAAGAATCCAAAACAAATGATGCCCCAAACTGCAGACAGGCTGCTTCGCCGCCACTGGAGAGAAGAGGACAGAGAAAAATATCTCATAGAGGTAGGTCTGTGGCATAAATCCTTATTTGTCAAGTGTTCCAATGTTACATTAAATTTATGGCTACATTGTCAATGTGATTATTGCTTTATAGATGTCAGACCTACTTCTTCTGGCTTTGAAACTGCAAGACAGTGACTCCACCTGAATGCAAGATGAATTTCATTTTTTTTTTTAAAGTCATCATCTACTTAACATATTCTGTAATCACATATCCACACTGTACATTTTTTCTGCTGTAACAGATGTTTATTTTGTCACTAATTTTAATTTTCTATATGCACATCATGCAGTATTTTGATTGATGGCTGATCTTACCAGGTTGTGTTACATAAGCTGAGAATCTGAAATAAACTGAACATTGTGATAACTGCACTGTGGATGTCAAAGCATGCTTTGCACGGCAGAAGTGTCCTTTTCATTTTTTTTCTTTCTTTTTTTTTCCCTTTTTTAAAAAAAAAAAAAATTCTGGCATTCTGACCACTAGATGGCGCACAAAGACAATTCTAAGAGTGTTTTCGTTTAGAGCAAATAACCAGTAAGGTGGAGTGTAAAATGCTGACATAATCATGAAAAGATGAAAATGGATCATCATCTCCTTCTCATTAGAAAAAGAAGCACACAGCCCAGTGTCTGTGTATTTCGGGTAGTTGGATTAATGATAGTTATTATCCCTCAGGGGTTGCAGACAGAAGGAAGTGCTAATTGAAACAATTTGGTTTACACACATATTTCTCTTAAAGCCAGAGGAAAGTTTTCACTCTACTTCTTTTTACTCATTTGTTAAGGATGATTGGCAAACAATAGAAGTACAAGCCACTTTCACCCCCATTATGGGTTTAATCCCAGGAGCGAATGGGATAAAGTTTACAGGAGTTAATGAGGAGGAAATAAGTGGGTTGAGAGACTCATTCTTTTAAACGGAGAGAGAGAGTGTATGAGTTTAAGTCCCTTGCATATAAAAAACCCACCATATTTGTTAATAATTCAGAAGTGAGAGACTTTATACTTACATTTACAGTACGATTGGTTTTAGACAGTATTTGAGATTCAATTTAAACAGAATTATTCTTTTAAAAAACACACAGCTGAAAATATAACTCCTTCACTTTACTTTGGGAGTAATGTGTTTCCCCAGGTCTGCCGGCCTTCCACCACTAATGGGGGCTAACTTTGATATTTTCCACTATAATATGTGCAGAGTTTGCATGCGTTGTGCCTCCTATCTGCAGGATGATGTTAACATATTTTTTTACACAAGTGTGATACTGAAGAAACAGCTACAGGTTATTAATGCATTTCCTAATGTAAAGCTAATGTAAACTCTGACATGAATTTGTTAATGTATTTGTACACAGACAATTTATTTGTATAAAGGAAATAATCCCATTTGACACACATTTGTAATTAAGACCTGGAAACCTGTAACGAATCAAAATTAATTCTGCTCCATTTATTAATTTACAAGAGTAAGTATAAACAGGCATTCATGAGTTTTCAGTGGGCTCTGTATTTGCTCTATTGGCAGTAACACTGGGTAAGACTGGGGCTGGACTGGCTGAATGTAAAACTTTACAGTAAAACAATTTACAGAGAAGATAAAGGAGAAGAGACAGCTTCATATTTACAGGAATTTTGCAGTTAGTGTCACAGTTTTTCACAAAGTTGTACATGTGGTGAGGATGTCTTGAATCCCAGAGGGCAGCTAGGGTTATCAGTCCTTAAAATAATACAATTCCATCATGAAAACGAAGCCAGATTTCTCTCAAAAGATTCATCATGATGTGTTTGGGGTCTTAAAGTCCGTTCAACATCACCATGTCTTCCCAATAGACTGAATGTGTTCCTTGGCCTTCATCCTCAGTGAAGCAATACTGGAGTTCCTTGGATCAGCTGAACACTGGTATGCTGGGGGTGGGAGGCACATAGAGCCGATGTGGGGCAGGTGAGGGCTGTGTCCCATGGCTGGGGAATTGAGGAAGGATGGCGGCAAGGAGGAGGGCATGGATGGAGGAGGAGAAGGTGTGTAAGTGCCTGGGAGGCCCTGCGAGTTGCTGATGAAGCCTGGGAGTGACTGCAGCGAAGTTGAGGTGGTGATTGGGGTGGAGAGCCAGGGCTCCAGTTGCAGCCCGGAGCCCAGAGAGCTGGTGGGAGAACGACTGAAAGAGAGCAGAGACGAGGAAGGGGTGTCCTGAAGCTTGATGGAGCTCACCTCCAGCTTCTCCTGTCGACGCCACTTGGCTCGCCGGTTTTGGAACCAAACCTGAAAAGATAAACTTTTTTTTTTTCATCTGTCTACCTCAACAAAACCTTTCCCTAAAACTTTTATTTATTCCTGCAAAATAAATTGCAGTCTATGAATCAATCCAGTAGCCAGAAGAAATGCAGAAAAATAAAACTTTTAGGACTAAAGTCAGTCGTAAATGTAAACTGTAGCCTCTAAAATTTATAACGTGAAATACAATACTGTAGAAAAGTATGTAAGCAAAAATGGAGACCAAAAGAGAATTACATATAGTGTCAGTGGAAATTTTACTTTTTTATTCTTGCACTTTGCATGAAGTTGTGTCTACACAATCAATAAGTGAAACTGATTTAGAAATTAATTGAAATTTAATTTTAAAAATTTCTTTTAAATGTTTAACTAAGGTAAAATCCTGCCTTGAGAAAGTTCAGCATTTTTTTAAAAATAAATTTGATTTCTATTTTGCTTGGTTAAAATTCAAACAATTAAATAAGCATTTCCACTCAAATAAAACTTCCACTGTTATCACTTGTACTAAACATGTAAGATCTTTTTAATAATCTAATCATATTTATGATCTTATACTGATCATAACTATCCACAAATAATTTTACCAAATCAAATTAACACATTGTTTCTTCAAATTTCTAAAATATAATTTAAAATGAACAGCAAACATATTAAATTCGATTTTAAAAAAATCTGATTTGTTTTTCTTCATAGTTTTAATGACCTTATATAAGCATATGAACCGTTTAAGTCAAACCATCATTATGCTTTGACTTGTAGGCCTAACGCTCCTGAATATAATAAAATAAGTGATTTTGTTTTGGGGACATACCTGCACCCGGACCTCGGGCAGGTTCACTTTCAGGGCCAGCTCCTCTCTGCTGTACACGTCCGGGTAGTGGGACTTCTCGAAAGCCCTCTCTAGTTCGTGGAGCTGGAAGGTGGTGAAGGTGGTCCGGTTCCGTCGGTGCTTCTTCTTGTGGCTTTCATCGTCGGACAGTTTGCCGTCTCTATCCGGTGAGTCCGGGCACACAGAGGGTTCGCCGGTGCTGCTGCCACAACACACACCTGCGGAGAAGAGACGGTGTAAGGAGTCAAAGATTGTGATTTTAAAGTTTTAGAAGTTTTAGCCAATTTGCTTTTCAAAATAAAATGCAACTAATTTTAGACAACTCCACTCTACTTTTAT
>VUQS01002273.1:32713-50678 GCA_015108495.1 Heterochromis multidens | reverse complement strand
GACAATGGGTCCAAGAATTTCATCCTGATACCTAATAGCAGTCAGGGTGCCATTGTCTAGCCTGTAGAGGTCTGTGTGTCCCTCCATGGATATGCCCCCCGACCATCACTGACCCACCACCAAAACGGTCATGCTGAACAATGTTACAGACAGCATAACATTCTCCATGACTACTCCAGACCCTTTCACGTCTGTCACGTGTGCACAGGGTGAACCTGATCTCATCTGTGAAAAGCGCAGGGTGCCAGTGGTGGACCTGCCGATTCTGGTATTCTACAGCAAATGCCAATCGGACTCCACGGTGCCGGGCAGTGAGCACAGGGCCCACTAGAGGACGTCGGGCCCTCAGGCCAGCCTCATGAAGTCTGTTAAAGTCGGTGAAAGACCTTCTACAGCCTGGAATCTCCTCAATGCTCTTGAGACTGTGCTGGGAGACACAGCAAACCTTCTGGCAATGGCACGTATTGATATGCTATCCTGGAGGAGTTGGACTACCTCATGCTACCAGTAGTGACACTGACACTAGTAAAATGCCAAACTAGTGAAAAAACAGTCAGAAAAGATGAGGAGGGAAAAATATCAGCGGCCTCCACCTGTAAAACCATTCCTGTTTTGGGGGTTGTCTCATTGTTGCCCCTCTAGTGCACCTGTTAATTTCATTAACACCAAAGCAGCTGAAACTGATTAACAACCCCCTCTGATACTTAACTGACCAGATCAATATCCCAGAAGTTTAACTGACATGATGCTGTACTCCGATTAAAAAGCGTTCCTTTAATTTCTTTTGAGCAGTGTGCTGTTTTTAACAATCATGTGCTTGTTTTGTGGAGGTATTTTTTAAACACACCAATTTTCCTTTTGTTTCTTCATCTTTAAGGACAATTTGGTTTATTTTCTCTGTGACCTGGTGGATTTATGCTGGAATAACTGCATTAAGTTGTTTCCTTCTGATAATGTATCATGACAAGTATCATTATACTCTACTGTATGCATGAATGCCTTCCATACAAATCACTTCATTTCAGTCATTACTTAAGATTCACAGACTCTCTGTCTCAGCTTTATAGAGTATAACTGTTGTCAGAGTAAACAAAACACTTAACTTCATGTCCTCTTCAGTGGAAAAAAAAAACAACTTGTCATTTTTGTGCAGCCTCTGTCTTTCCATTCCTCCAAAAGAAAAAAACAAGAGGGTGTTTTTTGAGTCAACAGCTCTGTCTGTCTTCCATTTTCTTTTTCTCGCCTGCTCCGTCTCTTTCTCCATGTAACCTCTTTTCTTTTCTTCCCGTTTCTGTCTTTACTTCACACTGTGGCTTTCAGCTCTTTACCCACCACAGCTTTGCTGCTTCCAGCTGCATTAAGTAAATAGGTAATTAATCTGTGCCTTGGGGCCTAACAGCAGCACATACCAACCCTGCAGCTTGCCCACAGGCTCGGAGGAAAGACAGAAGCAAGTGAGACTGTTACTCATCAAACACTTCACAAAACCACCTGCATATCTACTCTGTCAAAACGATGAAGAATCACAACTTGATCTGTTATTACTCTGACATGTAATTTAGTCTAACCCACTTAGCGTTATTGTTCAAAATAGATGCTTAACTGTCAAATGACGTTTTCCCCTGGCCAGGCAGTAACTGCAGAAAAAAATCTTGCTCATTTAATTACCTGCAGCAATGGAGGCCAGACGAACATAGTCAGTGCCCCGCTCCTCTGGTTCATATGGGTAGCTCTCCACCAGGCTGAGTCCTGCCAACACACAAGAAAGAGAGCAGTTAGCTAAATGTCCTTTCTTCTTTTTAAACTGCAGAAGTCCTAAATACTACCATGTAACACTGTTAAGGGATCGATATAGTGTTACTCATAAAAGCTATATAAATGCACAAAGCTGCAAAAGATGCAAACACTGACCAATTTCCACAAAGTATTAGAAGTTAGCTATTAAAGTTAGCTCTAATAATTATAGAAAATCATACATACAGTGCTTAACAAATTTATTAGACCATCACCCATAGCTCTGTAATGGTTAATCCACCAGTATGTGCAAGCTCTTTAATTGAAATGCTACTTTTAATGCTAAAATATACTTTTGTTATCTATGAATTTTCAAATTTACTGTTTTACAAAAAAGCTGAAAAAAAAGTAAAGCACATTATTATTTTTGATTAAGATGCAAAATTACAGTTGTTTGCTTGCATTCCTGAACAGAAAATCTAGTGTTAGTGGTTGAATGTTACGCTCGATTAATTTCTGACTTCTCAGAGAAGTCCAGTGGGCCGGCTCAAATTTGGGTATAAAAAATGTATTCAGTTTGTTATTTGCCTAATGAACAACTATATAATTGTTAGTTTTTATCTAGTTTTGGTCAAATTTCTAAAATATTTGTGTTTTCTTGATTTTTATGACAGGTGGTCTAACAAATTTGTTAAGCACTGCACTTACGTTGAAGTGTTGTGTCGCTTTTTTCGTAATAGAAAAAAACAGGTAAGGAAACTATAATTAAATACAATAATGCAAGAAGGAAAACTAGATTTCAAAACATGACTCTGTTCAAAGACAGGTCCACAAAACTAGACATTAATGCATGATCAGTGTTAGCTTATTTACTGTCACCAACTCTCAATCCAATTATCAATCGATGTCAGTCTCAGCCTTGTTTGGGAAGATCAGTGTGGATGCTTTGTAAAATATACATAAAACAGTATGTAATAATTTGCAAATTGTGTAAATTATTTTTTTTAACTCAAAATAGTAGGGTTGCTTTTAGTTTGATGCCAGCAACATGGACTTCCATGTATTATGGTTTGGAAACATTCTTCAGCCGACTGAAAAGCAGGACACCATGAAGGTAGTCAGGCAGGGAGCAAACAAAAGAGATTTTACACTTATGAAAGATAACGACAAGCTGAACATTCAAATTGAAAGCAACCAGACAAATAAAAAAATCCAAAAGAATAAAATAGGAGAAAGGGGTAAAGGACACCGGGAAGCAAACAGACACTTCTTAATTAGTGAAGTGACTTAGAAGTATCTGCATGGCAGCCATAATAAGAGTTGTTCAAATTCTCCAGGTACTAAAGAAAGGTGCAACAACTTAAAGATAATATATCTCAATCTAAAATAGCAAATAATTTGTGGATTCTATCATTTATAGAATATAAAGTCTTTCAAAGATCCACAGGAACCAGCTAAAAATCTCTACATATGGGGAAACAACTGAAACAAATCTTTGAATGGCTGTGATCTTCAGGCCTTTGTGTGACACTGAAAAAAGATTCTTCAATGGAAATCACTGCATGGGCTCAGGAACATTTTTGAAAACAACTGAGCACAGATTACTGCTGCTTCCACAAATGCAAGTTAAAACCATACAATGAAAACAACAACTACAATCCCATGCCTGGTCTGATGAGTCTTGATTTCTGCTGTGACATTGAAATGGTAGGATCAGATGTTGGCATAAAGAGCACGAAAGCATGGATCCATCCTGCCTGGTATCAACAGTCCAGGCTGTTGTTGGTGAATATTTTCTTGGCACACTTTGGGCCTCTTGAGCATCGTTTACATGCCACCTGAGTATTGCTGCTGATCATAACCGTGCCATGTCACAAAGGTCAAATCATCTTAATCTAGTGAACAATCCGGTGCTAGCAAGGTGAACCTAATGAAGTAGTTGGTAAAGGTGGAGGTTCATATATTTATATATGCTATACAGAATATTATTGATGTTTCTCATTATGAAACATTATGAGTTCCATGAGGTACATGTTGACATATAAAGTACATGCAGTTAAAAAAAAGAAATATTTATTATAACCTCTGAAGTCTAAGTGTAATCAATAAATATTTGTTGGGGAGGAACAACTGCCCTGCTGAAACTAATATTTTAGTAATATTTGGTTGACCAACAGTCCATGACATAGAATGTACAGTAGATGCTTGCTTAAACCTACAGATATATATATTTTTAATAATGCATGTCTGTTATTTTGTCTATGAGGTGCATGACATTTGCCTCACATGTTTTTTGCATACACTTCACCCTGGAAAGAATGATGGTTGGTTTATCTGTACTTGCAGGATATTTACATTGTTGTCAGCTTTGTTCTAGTATATATCTAGTAGTGCTTCTTTTCATTTAATCTGAATGTTAAAGTATATGCTAAAGGCCTCTACATTTTAATGTAAACATATAACAAATAATGGGGTTCAGTGTTGGAAATGACAATGACGGTGTAAAGCATCTGAAATAGCACAAATGTGATCTAGTGCGGTGAGTGTGGGTGGAACAAAAGGAATCTGAGCTTCAGTTTTCAACACAATAATGACTCTTTTTATTTCAGCCTGGACTCTACTGTCGAGCCGTCTGGAGGCGGAAGTCTAATTCATGTGTAATGGATGGCACACACTTGATAATCCCAGTAACATGCTACCCCTACTTCTGCCCACCTCTTGGGAATACAGCCATCATTTTCAATGGATGCAGGGGTATTTAATTAAAACTGAAGGAGGTCCAGTTGGGGAAAATTTTCTCAAACAAAGGTCCAAAATATCATATCAAGTTCCACATGCATTATAATTAAATGCAATGTATTTTGAAGTAACATTACAGTTGTATCGTGGTCTGTATATAGTCAACAACTGGCTGTCAAAAAAAAGAGAAAGAAAGTACAATTCAACAGTATTTCAACAATGTTTTAGTTTTACCGTACTCTAATAGTAAAATATGATGTAAAATATGATAAAATGTTCTTCGTTTCAAGTACAATAAGGTTTGCATTCAAAAATCAAAAAGAGCTTTTAAAAAAATAATGAAAAGGTGTAGTTTGAGTTCCCCCTTTTCTTCTTTTTCCTTTCCTTTCCTTCTTTCTTTACATTTCACATGTAAACCATCTCAGCTTTAACCCTCCTTTTCTCCTCGTCTGTTTCCCTGACTTCCTTCTTAGGACTTCTGCATCTCGTCTCCTCTTGTAGTTTTCTGTTTTCACGTGTGCTCTGAATAAAGGATTTGATTGGCTGAATAGCGTCACGTGGGATGAGTTTCAATGCGATTGGGCTGTGTTTCCTGTGTACATATATTGAGTCACCTAAAGACAAAAAGCTGTGCAGATTAAAATAACCTTACTTTAAGTAATGTAGTAATGGGTCTGGGTCTGTAAAGAATGGCTTCTGGGTCTGGAGCTGGACAGCGGTCCGCCTATTGGTGACTTAGGGACTAATGCAAATCTTACCATGCAGCACAGACTGATGCAGACTCCAGTAGATACTCAAGCAGTTCTTCTCCTTCTTCATGCCTCGTTTACATTGGCAGCCATGCAGAGGGGTGGACAGAAGTGCTGTCATGGCATTCTCACACTGGTTTCGCGCCCCAGGCCCCAGTTTCACACTGCCATCCCCTGCCACACACTGCCTGAGGGTGCGCAGTCGCGGGCTGCAGGTGTCATCACTGGAACAGGTGTCTCCAGCACGCAGACAGTCCCTCCCGCCCACAGAGAGGGCCATACGCGGGACTCCTGTGAGACAAGGGAGAGGACAGGTTAGAGTCATGATGGAGTCTCAGGAGACTAATCTGTAGATTAGTTTTCTCTTTGTTATTCTTTTCATGTACTGATAGCCAGGTGAACCGATTTTAGCTTGGCTAATCTGAGGTTACTGAAGGTGGAAACGCATCAGTCAAAAAACTTTGACTTAGTTTGGTTGAGGTTAGAATGATAGCAGACTACTATCTTTTTATGCCTTTTTCTGTGCCTCATGCACCAGCACTTATATAGTCAACAGAGAGGTTGAGACTAAAGGTCACCCCACATATTTTTCCTTTCCACCTTTTCACAGGTGTAGCTACAAATCCCCATGTTTGCCCAAGTTTAATTATTTAGCTCATTGGCTCATTTTCTGTACTCCCTACAAAGCTGTTTTGCTACTTCGTGAATGCATTACTTTCAAATGAAAAGGTAATTTAGTATGCACTCACAACAGAGGATGACCTTCAGTCCCTAATACGAGTCAAGCTCCAGTAAACTGTGGGCTTTTGGTCGCCCCCCCACCATGTTTGTCATAAATTTGTAGTGCCCCTGTCCCATAATGTCAAACTTGTCAACACACTATCATGAGAGTTAATCAGAATTTTCAGGGCTTATTTTTCTGCTAGACCTGTTAAAGCTCTCCAGAGTTACAGTGGGAATTACAACTTTTTATATGCTCCCCGTGATGAGAAAGCGGACTTTGATGTGTGGAAGTGATGGGTTGCTCCTTTAAGCGAATCAAAACAAACTGCTAAATAAATGTGAAGCATTTATGACTTGCTGGTTCACTCCCAAAACAATGCAATTGAGCTGAATTTAATAATTGGATTACATTTTCACATCCCTTGTCAGTAGCTATCAAACACGGTTAATGATGCCTATCATCACTGTTTTCAAGCATTTTTAAAATTACATCCACAAACCCGAGGGGTGCGCTATATTATTCATGAATGCACACAGATGTCACATGAAATACATCTGGTGCCACTGACTAGGTTTTGATGAAACTTGGGGGGGGGGGAAGAATGTATCTTACCAATACATTCTGACATGTTCAAAATTACACTGAAGTGTTTCAGCTCCAGTCAAAACAAAGTGTCATATTTGTTACAGATTGGCCCAGAGAGGAGCTGTATTAGTTGTGGGGAGACAACATTTTCACCGTCTGCTGTTTTATTTCATGTGGCACTAATAACATGCAAGCTTTATTCCCCTAAGGATAATATTAATTCCAGCTGTCTAAGATCTCTTGCTCACTATTAAAAATATATAGTGTAACATTAAATTAAACATCTTATTATTACAGTAAAAACAGATACATCTATAAGTGAGAGAAAAATGCTAAAATAATAAATAACTAAATAATAGTGTACAGTTGTACTAGCTCTGTTTGGCTCTTATTAGGTGCATTAATGAAAGGATGAGTAAGATTTTTTTTAAAAGAAAATTTAATCATTCATATTTTGCTGTTGCTGAGGGACGAGGGGGTACAATGGTAAACATCTTCAACAACTTACAAATTATTAATAAAATTATTAATTATTATCATGCTAACTGCTGAATGTCATGAGTTTGGCAGGTTCATAAGCAAAAGTACTGCGAGAGTTAAAATTGAAATCGGATGATGGTGCAAGAAAACTGAAGAGGACAGCACCAAATTCTTTGGCAATCCATCAAATAGTTGAGATATTATTCAACGCAACAATGTGGCGGCTCTTGAGGAAATTGACAGAAGTCTTATTTTGTGGGTGCAACAATTTTTTAAAGCAATCCCTCCAGAATTAGTTGAGAATCAGATTTCAGTTTGGATCAAAGTAATGTAATGACCGACAATACAACCTCAACACTTTCTACAAAAAAACTTTTTTATCTTTTGGGGACATTTTGTGTCTTTATTTGATAGCTGCAGAGATAAAGGGAAATGTAAGGAAAGAAAGCACCAAATAGTGCAAGAATTGAACCAGAGACTTGCTGCTCAGGGAATTTATATCCTTTCAGTATGTGCTCTAACCACTCTGCTTCTGAGTCGCTCCACAGAACTTCATTTTAAACTCTAGTGGACATCCCAAAGTTTTAAACACTGCAAATATGTCAGACTGGATTTGGGTGAAATCTTTCTAAAACATCTAGATGCATCTAGAACACTTGAATTTGAGGGAATGGCCATAAAATATGAAGTTTTGGGTTTGCGTATTTCAAAGTGAAAATACATAACCTAAATGAGACATAGCCACACGAGCCATGTATAAAAAGTAATTACGTAATAAAATCGTAATAAAACTTTATTCCATCTCAGCTCAATCAAGTAACGAGGATTGAAAGCTGTACCTCAAATAAAGGCAGAACTTTGCTAGTTTTTCACCAACTCACAAAACTGTCAGAATTCTACATCCTTGTTTGACTCAAACTGTCACTCTCCCTGGATGGAACTCAAGGGTCGATCAGATAAAACAAAAGGTTACAACATCCTTGGCTGAAGCCTTCTACACTGGTGGAGAAAATGGGTTAACTGCCATGAGCCCAGCTGGATACATCTCAACCGTTCGGCGGAATCAGCTAATCCAGCAGCAACCTGTCAATAAAAACCTAGACAGACATTGAGGCAAGAAGCTTGTTGCTATGGGTTTTGGATGTTTGTGGATGCTACTGAGAGAAAGCATCTGCCACTCAAGTGAAAAGCTCATTTTTGCTGAGGTCTTGACAGGCAGAACTTATTGTGCCAAACAACAACAACTACAAAAGAACCCCCCTCAACAAATCAGTTATTTCACTATAGAATCTTAAAATCTGATTTATCTTATGTAAAGCACAGCGAGGGGAAGAAAAAAAAACTGCAGGGTGAGATAATGTCATTCGTTTTTGATGCAAATCAGCTCTACTTGAGTTTTCCTGGATCAAAAGATGGTACCTAAACAAAAAGTGGAGGAATCTGCCTTATGTCAAGAGGTTTCACTCGCTCTAAGAAAACTCTCAAAATGCAGATTCATTGGAAGTGCACAATATAACCTCATCCCTGTGGTAGTTTTCTTCACTTGGGTTAGGAGAAACAATATTTAAACACATTTGGAGTTGCTTCTTTTGCTTCTCTCATGCAAGACTGTTTGAACTGCAGGTGGGAATAGATGTGTGGGTGGTGTGTGTGGGTGTTCTGGTATAGAAGGTGGAGCAGAGAGGAACCTTAAAGCAGAATTTTCCTTCCCATTGGCTTCAAGTATGGTGGGGAAGGGGGAGGGGGGCGCTCCTGTGAGCAGTGGCAGTGCGAATCTTATTAAACTGCAACTAATCCAGTGTGGAGAGAGGTTTGATATTTGTCTGAGAAATTAAGCAGCACTCCAGATTGCGAGAGATAACTGTTTGCCTGGAAACAGAGCCGCAGCGCACCGGCAGTTCAAAGACAGACAGTCAAAACCAATTAGGAGAAATCAGTTGGCTTGTCATTCAAATTCGTTCCATCCTATATCCCTGCCTGTTTATCCCACCGAGGTAAATAAACTGTTTGGGCACCCTCTCTCTCTCCGCTTTTTTGTTTCTTTTCCTGTTTTTCTCTGATTTCCTCTCTCATGCCATGCTTTCCACATATCTTGCTTTTATCCGCCTGCTTTTCTGTTTGTGTTCTTCCTCTCATCCCTGGTACACACCTGGTACAGTTCAAGGAGAAGATTCTGAAATTAGAGAAATGTTTTAGAAAATAAACGTTTTTTGTTTTTTTTTAAAAAGCAGACAAACATAAAACTGAAGTCGCTTGTCATTCCTGTGATGTCAGGCCAATTTGGCTTCATTCTTAGAGCTGAAAACAAAAACAGACACGAAGAATTAACAATGTTTTTGACAGGGAAAGCATGGAAGCGTTCACATTAGCAGTAACGGGAAAAAGATGATCGTGTTTGAATGGCGGCACGGCGGGCCATGAATTGAAAACAGCCATAACAAGCACATCACGTGTTGATTCACAGTGCAAAGAATGAATCACTGCCATTAGCTGCTAGCCCATATCCTTTAAAAATCTATGAGCTCCATCAAAAGCACTGCGTTCTCTTATGTCACATTAAAGGAAGCTCAGAAATGCTTTTTGATATCTGATGTCCATCACTGCAAAGAGTTCATAAAAAGAATGATTATGATTAAAGGGTGTGGAGGGCAGCCAATAACAGAATGATTTAATATTCAAAACATGCTTTTGGCTTGAACCAGTATCATGTTAGGATTTCCTAATGAAAGAATCCAAGTAGAGACCTTTTAAAATTGTAAACCAATTCTTAATTTCATTTTTTTAAACTTCCATATTTTGTTGTGCTTTGTTTTTAAGAGAGCTCCTAAAGCACCATCACTGCCTGTTGAAGAGAAAGGAATCGTTTTTAATTTAACTGTGCTCTGAGGTTTTTACATCTTTTAATTTTGCTTTTCAATTTCAGGTTATTTATTTTCTTTTTCGAGTTCTCTTTTTTTCTAGAAATGAAGTATCAGATCCATTGTTTGAATTATCATGGCAATTTGAAAGTCAAAATAATGGTTTCAGGATATCAAATGTAGGGATTGTAATTTTGAATTTTCTTCACCCACATGTTCCTGGTATTGAACATCTTTTAAATTGGATGGACATACCAGGCTCTTTGAGGACAACATCTTGGGGATATTTTTTTAAACTTTTTCTTTTTTTCTTTTTTTTTAGCTCAAGCTCAAGATACTTTCATGTGGCTACCTTTGGGGCTGAAAAATAAAGCAAGCATGGAAGTGAAAAAGCTGCAGTTCCTTAAATAGCATAGAGCCTGGCTCCAAAAGTTAGTCAGTTCCCACAGAATCCTATGTTAAAGTGACTAACGTCAGAGAAAAAATTAAAACACTTAGATGGTACAAGAAATTGTTTTGATCTCAGTAGCTAATATTCTTTATAACTCACTAAGTTGAAGGTGTGGCCCCTTTGACTGACAGGAGTACCCACACAGACAGCTGTAGCTATAGCTGTGCCGGTGCCTTCTGGAGCATTTTTAAATGGAATTATCTGACAAATGATATGGCCAGCTGCAGAAAATCAGGATGAAAGTGGACATAAAGCTGAGGCTTCAACATACAGAGTTCCAAACCCAGTGGATGATGTCACATTGACTATGTCCATCTTTTTGCATCCCTGACAAAGTGCAGCAATGCACTGTGTCAAATCATACTTCTGTGCTATTTTCATCATTTACAATAACTGCATTGTGTTCAATTACAGACAGCTCTAACCCATGGAAGTTCAAGCACTAGTAAGTACACAGTCTACTAACATAAGTGTCTGAATTAAGACACAGTAGCCATCAAAAACATTAGTGATGCTTTAGTTGCCACATGCAGCTTGCTAGAAAAACTTTAATGATGGAAAACAAGTCTTGCTGCCACACTTGTGTGCCTGGAAAGTTAATAGAGTTAACAGAGTTATCTTATTAAACTTGAAACGTTACATGCCTAAGAGGTGGTGACAAAAACTTTCTTTACATACTGTTTAAAAAGACTATTCCCAATATGACCATGCAAGACAATGACTTTAGTCAAGTCTTTAATTCAGTATAAAACAAGCTTTCAACTCTTTGGTAAACGTTCCAGCTCTAAGTTCGAAACACTGACTGACTTAACAAAGATCTGGACCTGTAACTGATGACTGAAATTAGTTTTCTCTATTCGAGCTGATGCACTCTGCATGCTGCTTGTAGTTTTTTTTTTTAATGTTTTTGATTTGACTAGAAAAAATATCTTTCACTTCATCAGTTGCGGTACAGCTGAGTGACTTGCTATAAGACAGTATCATGAATCTTATTAAGGATAACAGCCTCTTGAATTGTTAGGTAAATCTTTGACAGCACTACCAAGGGACAATGCTTTTGTTATTGTATTGTAGCTCCCTATTAGCTAACTGCGCCTCCCCTAACACTTTTTAACCAAGATGACTCACAGTGTCTGCTGGGGCTTTTTCTGCTCTTTCTTTTTTTCACAGCTACTAATAATGCCCTCTCTCCTCCCCACTGGTGCTGCCAAAAATGCAATATTCTTCCCATAAATGCACACACACGTCAGTGTCAAAGAACAAACATGCTTGCATAAATGTCCTCACACGTAGCAGTAGAAAAAAAATAGACATGTTGGCGTAACTTTAGTTTGTATTAAGTCCTTCTTGGACAACAACTGGCCGTCCAAATATGCTATGAAGGTTGTTTTTCTCACTATCATTGATTCAGCAAAACATGATGAAATTTAGAGGAGATCCAAGATACTCTGGCCATGATGCAGAATACTAATGCTCTTCCCAGATTCCTCAGTGACTAATCCATCCCAAAGAAAGTCAATATTATTCCACAGCTGTTTCAGAATAAACGTGCAACTGCAACTTGGGCATTTTTCTTCGTCTTCTTAGAATTGAAAGTACGTGTGGGAATGTACATCTTTTATCCAGAAAGCATGTAGAAAAACTTTGCAAAAAAAAAAAATCTATTTTTCCAGTGAGAAAATAACTTTACCCCTTTAATATGAAGATCATACTTTTTGCCAAGACATTTCTGTTTTGCAAGATAATAATAAATTGATTTTAGACTGAGCTTTAGTGCTATGAATGATATGATGGAGGAATGAAATTATTATTATGCTGAAGTTAGATTACAAGATCAGAATTTGAAAAGATATGAAAAACAAAGGCTCAGTACTTCAAAAAGTTTAAATTGGATATTATAAAAATGAATGTATTTTTTATGTGAATATAAATTACAGATATTGTTATGGGAGAAGAATAATGTAACAGAACAGCACTTTTAGAAATAAAGCAAACAGTTGAACTCCAGTGGTAGACTTGAGCATTTTACCTGTTTTCCCTCAACCACACTTTAGAGGTAAATGCTTTTGTTCTTACATGGAAAGTCTGAGATGTCTAGGTCCAAGCCAGCTGAGCAAACTCAGTCTGTTGATGATGATGAGGTGTGTGATTCAGTGAAGATCCCCAGAAAAGCCAGACAGTGTTTGTCAACTACTTTTTCTGTAGGTGGCCAAACAGAAGAAGTGAAGGGAACAGTGACTTATTTTGTTTTTAGAAGTCTTCTTTTTGGAAGGCCACTACAAACTGGGGGTGACTTTAAAAAGAGGTAAAAGGTAGACAGTGTGCGGTCCTTGTGAGACAGCAAAGAATTTTCATTCCTCTTTTTCTATACAAAGTGTTTAGATGTATGGAAGTCCAGTGTTTGTCAGTAGTTTTTTCTGTTGAGCTGAAAAAGTGAATCCTCAGGCTACTTAGTGTTTGTTCCAAATTGGCTGTTCAGCCACTAGAGAGCCGATGCCCAGTTCAAAGACTCCATTTTATGCTGAATCCTTTCTAGCCATGATAACCAACTTACAACACCAGAGAGACCATTTAGACATTAAACAGCAAAAACAAGTTCAAGCACTTATTGTTTCCAATTCTTTTGGGATTTTCTGTTTCTTTTTTTTTTATTTATCAGAATTGTGCCTCTTGTTACAGTTAAGTCCAAACAGAAATGCACAACTACAGACAAGAATTGCAGTTTTAGCACAGAGATGAAAAAATGTTCGAATCTGTAAGAATATAATGCACTGATGTGGTTCGGTGTGACGTTTTGTGTGATATATGTTGTTCTGTCACTTGCTACAAAATTCATTCTACATAAAAATGAACAACAAAATATAGTAACTGAGGTACAATCTTTTTGATATAAAATCTTTCCATTGAAACTCATACTAATAATGCCCTGTCATTTAGCAGCTTTTTAAAGGAAGAGTTTATTGTTGTGTAAAGTCTGTGTAAAGAATTATATTAGAAGGTTAATAACCCCTTAAAACTGCGACTTAGCTTAGCTTAGGATAAACACTAAAAAGGGCAAACAAGGCAAGCAGTGCTTGTCTAGTAAAATCTAAAAATAGATAAAAAATTTAAATGTACCAAAGTGAAAGCAATCCCTCTCCTGTCATCTCAGACAACGTTTTGTCATAAATCGTCTTGCCTGTTTGCATCCATTCTTTAAATTACTGCCATCTTTTAACTCTGTTTGCCTTCAGTTCCACTGAAATCTGCAGTGTGCCCATCTCCTGTTAACACACAGGACAGCACCATTGGAAAACGTCTTTATAAAATCACAATTAGAGGTTCGGAAAGGTGAGACTGTGTTCCCTTTAGCAGATTCATGCAAGCTGTTTCATCTTGTTTGCTCTCTAAGCTAAGCTAGCTCTGTTGACTGTAATCATTATCATCAACCTTTCTCCAAGCGTTGAACATCCTTAAAGGTCGGACGACATTTGATATTGCTAATCTGTTTTTGTAGTGCCAACTAGCCTATCAAACAATGTCAAGAAAAACAAAGCACTAATATTTAAAGATAACACCCTTTTATAACAAGCTAGTGTACTCCCACTGTTGGTCCCAAGCCTAGATAAATGGGAGGCATGCATCAGAAAGGGTCTTTGGTGTAAAAATCTGTGCCAAACCAAAAACCTTTTGTCACCCTCACAAGAATATTGTAATTACATGAACAACAAAACTGAAGTTGCCAGAACTAAATCTTACTAAAGTCAAAAACAGTCAAAAGTTGAGAAAACTCAAAAAGACACTTTGATAATGAGTTTTTTCAACTTTTTTTTTTTTTTACAGAATAAAGAATCTGTTAAATAGAGTCTATTATATATCCCAAATTTATTCACCAAAACTTCCATATTTCCTACAGCCCTGATTCTGCTCTGTCCTCCAGCAGCCTGTTTTGGCAGCTATTTACATAAGATTTGCATCATTCATGACAGCCTGCCCCAACTAGCAAGAGGTGTCGCTCCAAGTTATCCTTCAGCCAATCGGAATACTACCTAATAAATAATGCAAATTCCCTCACGCCATATCTAATGCTGCAAGTAATAGCTTCAGCTGGAAAGGTAAGACTGTATGGCATTCTATGAACCAGAGTTTGATCCTGAATGAGAAAGGAAAAATTAGATTTATCAGACTGACTTTTTTTCAACTGAGATAGAAGTTGCTTTGATTACCTGATAATGAAGGGAAGATTAATCCATCCTGACATCAATATCTATCCTCTGAAAAACTATAGAGTGAATTTGCAGCTGTTGATCAACCAACAGTATCGCACGTCCAATGTCCTATCCGTCAAATAACTTAGATAACCTCACCTCATCACATCAATCCACCAAATATTCCAAGCCTAAGCAAGAAGTAGTAGGACTGTATGGTACAAGGTGGCAATGATCCTGCCTGCAGAAATACTAACTGTCAACAAGAGATCCTATTTTTTTTTTTTGTTTTGGTAACGTGCTGCTCAGGGAGATGAAGCAGAACATGTGTTTGCATCTCTTATTTTTTAGTTTGATTGAGAAAGCCTGGTACAAAGAGAACATTGGTAGAAAAATACACCTAAAATGACGTAAGCTTGTGACTAAAATGCTGAGAGAGGACAGACTGGAGAGACGGTGTTTTCTTAAATTGGATATTTTTTGTAGTGCCAGGAAATCCATGGAGTGTCAGTCCAGATGTAATTGTTGCCAATTTTCTCAGTTAGAGAGCAATCTGGGGAAACAAGGCTATTTGTTTCATCTTTTGTCTCGGTGCTGTCACTCTGACCTTAAAATCCTTACTCTTTTTTGAACACACTGGCTTTAACACTTGTAGTCTTTACTGTCGATTGCTGTAACATATGGGGTGATGGGACAGAACCTTATTTCTACTGCAGGTCAGTGGATAAGAGTGCTAAATAAAATATACAGAAAAAATACTGATAATGATATCAAAAGTGAGCTGACATTTGTGCTCCCTTGTTTAAATTGTTCAGAACAATTTTTACTTTTAGTGTTTTGCTCTCACAGTCTAAATACACATTTCAAGTGAACCCTAAAAACTCTTTGGCCTACTACGAGGTCACCAAAATACTGGTGCGGCTGCTGCCACTGCTGTCGGGGGAGGGCCGGGCGGCGGCTCTCAGCCTCCCGGGGACAGAGAGGTCTGATTTCGGCAGTATCCGCCGTGCCATTCTGGATCGCCTGGGTCTCTCCCTGGAGGACCACCGCCGCCGCTTCAGGGGAGGCAGGATGGGACCGGAGGACCGCCCCTTCACCTATGCCTGGCGGCTGCATAATGCGGCGGCCAGCTGGTTGCAGCCTGGCCCAACTGACGGGGAGGATCAAGATGCTGGAGGAAATTGTCCTCGAGCAGTTTATGGAGAGGCTGCCAGCGGAGACCACGGAATGGGTCCGCAGTCACCGGCCAGCCAACCTGATGGACGCGGTGGAGTGGGCAGTGGACTGCCGAGCGGGACGGCTGCGGCACCCCCTGGCGCAGCCGTGGCCAACGGCAGGGAATAGGCCGATCCTGAGGAGGAGGCTCCAGGTGGCATCCACGCCTTGGCTCACTGCTGCACAGCAGCGGCCGAACCCACCTTCTAATTCTTTTCCTTCTGCTGTCTCCCCACAGGTCCTGGCGGATGCAGCTATCAAGGGGGTACACGCCAGGCCTTAGTGGACTCGGGCTGCATGCAGACCCTTGTCCACCAAAACCTGGTTCGACCCGGGGCATTGTTGGAGGCAGAGTGGGTAGAGGTCAGGTGTGTGCATGGGGATATCAATAAATATCCCATGGTGCCAGTGGAAATCAAACATCGGGGAAAAATGCATAGACTGAAGGCTGCGGTTAGCTCCCACCTGACGCACCCCCGATTCTGGGAACAGATTGGCCGGGGTTTGAAAGGTTAATGGGGCAGTGTATGGGGGTGCGTTCATGACCAATAGGGACCTGTGGTGTTTGTGCTGCGCTCAGTGGTGACGCGAGGTCATCTGACACTGACTGTGGGAAGAGGAAATGGTGGAGACTCCACAGGAGGCTCTGCCGGTTCCAATAATTCGCTCCACGGAAGATTTTCCACTAGAGCAGTCTCGTGATGACACTCTATGTTCAACCTTCGACCAAGTGATGCAAATTGATGGTCAAGAGGTGTGCCCAGGTGTAGCACTGACATTTCTACATTTTGTATTGATTAGGGACAGGTTATATTGGGTGAGTCATGACACCCGCACACAGGAAGAATACACCCAGTTGCTGGTGCCGATGAGCTGCCGGGAAATGATTTTCCAGGCGGCTCATTATAACCCAATGGCTGGTCACATGGGGTATGATAAAACTCTGAAACGGATAATGGCCCGATTTTATTGGCCAGGCATCCGGGGGGATGTGGGCTGGTGGTGTGCGTCGATATCGTTTTGTATTAGTTAGATTATGCAACACGATATCCCGAAGCAGTGCCGCTGTGGACCATTTCTGCAAAGAGTGTGGCGCAGGCGCTGTTTCAGGTCATCTCCCGAGTCAGCATCCCGAAAGAGATACTGACTGACCAGGGAACTTTGTTTATGTCTCTCACACTAAAAAAACTATACGAATTATTGGACCAGCGTCTACCACCCTCAGACTGACGGGTTGGTGGAGCGGCTGAATAAGACTTTAAAATCCATGATTCGTAAGTTCATTCACGAGGATGAACGCAATTGGGATCGCTGGCTAGACACTCTGTTATTTGCAGTGTGGGAGGTGACCAAGGCCTCCATTTTCTCCCTTTGAGTTGTTGTTCGGCAGAAAGTCGTGGGGGGTATTAGACATGGTTAAAGAAAGCTGGGAGGAAGGTCCAAGCCCAGGTAAGAGTGAGACTCAAATACGTCCTGGACCTGAGAGCAAAGCTACACACGTTGGAGAGGTTATCATGGGAGAATTTGCTCCAGGCCCAGGAACGTCAGCAGCGCCTGTACAACAGAGGGGCTAGGCTCAGACAATTTTCACCGGGAGATAAAGTATTTGTATTGCTCCCTTCATCCAGCTCGAAATTACTCGCCAAGTGGCAAGGACCCTTTGTGGTCACACGGCAAGTGGGGGACGTTGACTATGAAGTGGTGCAGTCAGAGGGGAGGGGGAACACAGATATATCACCTCAACCTACTAAAAGCGTGGAGAGAGGCTGAAACCACTTCTCTGGTGAGTCTGGTTAAGGACAGAGATGAGTTGGGGCCGGAGGTGCCAAATTCCACCATTCCCGCCTCCCTCCATTGTGATAACCATCTCACACAGACCCAGAGAGCGGATGTTGCTGCATTGCAACAGCGTTTTGCAGATGTGTTCTCCCCCCTGCTAGGTCGCACTTCTCTCATACAGCACCATTTTGAAACGCGTCCCAGCGTGACGGTGCATTCATGGCCCTATAGATTAATTAACAAAAGTCGCCTTGAGGCGCTATATAAATAAAATTGAATTGAATAGATTACCTGAACTTAAAAGTCAAATAGTTCAGAAGGAATTGGCTGAGATGCTAAAGATGGGAGTGAAAGAAGAGTCGCACAGTGCTTGGTGTAGCCCCATAGTTCTTGTAGTGAAGAAGGATGGGTCTATACGGTTCTGTGTGGACTACCACAAGGTGAATGAGGTGTCACAGTTTGAT
>VUQS01002273.1:19355-32693 GCA_015108495.1 Heterochromis multidens | reverse complement strand
TCCATTGTAATAACCATCTCACACAGACCCAGAGAGCGGATGTTGCTGCATTGCAACAGCGTTTTGCAGATGTGTTCTCCCCCCTGCCTGGTCGCACCTCGCTCATAGAGCACCATTTTGAAATGCGCCCTGGGGTGATGGTGCGTTCACGGCCCTATAGGTTACCTGAACATAAGAGACAAATAGTTCAGAAGAAATTGGCGAAAATGCTGAAGATGGGAGTGATGGAAGAGTAGCACAGTACCTGGTGTAGCCCCATAGTTCTTGTGGTGAACAAACATGGGTCTATAGGGCTCTGTGTGGACTACCGCAAGGTGAATGAGGTGTCATAGTTTGATGATTATCCCATGCCCCGGGTTGACGAGTTCCTGGACCGGTTAGGCACTGCTCGTCACACTTCCGTTCGGCTTGTTTGGGGCCCCGGCCACTTTCCAGCGCCTTATGGACCGGGTGCTACGTCCACACGCTGGATATGCTGCCGCCTACATGGAAGATGTCATTACCCATAGTGCCACCTGGGCGGAGCATAAGCAGCGGGTGGCCACGGTCCTGGAGTCTCTGAGGCAGGCAGGGCTCACGGACAACCAGAAGAAGTGTGCGGTTGGATGGAGGGAGGTACAGTATCTGGGGTACGACTTGGGGGGCGGGCAGGTGCGCCCTCAAACAGATAAAATAGCAGCCATCGCATCTTGCCCGCGCCCCAAGACCAAAAGAGATGAGGCGGTTCTTGAGGTTGGCTGGTTACTACCACTGGTTTGTACCCGGCTTTGCGGAGCTGACCAGCCCCTTAACTGATCTCACCCGAAAGGGTGCCCCAGATCTGGTCCGGTGGACGGAGCGGTGCCAGGCAGCATTTGTGGTTTGTGGCTCAGCTGCAGGGGAGGGGTGGAGCAGTGGGTTCAGGGGGCACTACCAGGGAAGGCTGTTCTGGCACAGCTGGTTCGCATGATGTGAATGATGTCTGCTCCATTTGAGTGGCACTCCGGGGATGGAGGAGAGGGGGTCTCTGACAGAGACTGAGATCGGGACAAACACAGCAGGCTGAAAAGTCTTGCTGCAGCATAACACAAGCATTAAAAATAAAACAACACGTACTGACAAGACTGTCGTCTGGGTCATTTTGTATCACAGGTAGTTTTGTAGTTGAATGGCCAGCACACACATAAGTAATTTCCACTAAGTGTTCTCCTTCAGATGCCTCAGGACATTACAGTAAACTGCATTGAAAGTGACATTTATCAGGGATAAATTCACAGTTCACAACTGTGGGAACGTTTAAAAAAAAGAAAGAAAGAAAGAAAAAGAATAAATAACACAGGCATGCTCCTGGTCTCCCACTGTTGACCTGATGGGCCTCCTTCAGACTTTAAAACTGTGGGCTATTCAGATGAAAACTGCTAGGTCATGACCAAAGATCCAGCTGTTCATTTGATAGAGTTGGGGCTGCTTGTGAAGCTGTCCAGAGATGCATGAGAAGATAATCTTGAAAGGATTATGAGCAGCAGATTGTGAGAATTTTTGACCACGCCATTTATTGTCATAGACCTTGATAAAGGCTTTGAGAGAAAGGCATATTAGTAGAATACTTGGTACAGAAGTTTCAGTCATTCTTTTCAAAATGCATTATTGGCTCCTTTTGGACAATCCAAGGAAATTGTTCCTATAACCCACCAAGACAGTTTTTGACCAGAAGATATTGTAAACCCCCAGCAAATCAGAGGGTGCTGCCACTGATGAGCATAGTAACTATTATGAAATAATTATTCCCATAATTCTTCCATTTCTAATGGTTTTGTTTTTTTCCCAAGAGGACATTTTTATATTTATATAACAACATCCACTGTTCTGATGATCAGTTCTTGCCACATGTCGCCAAATGCCTGGATTTCATTCCTTTTATTTAGTTATAAAATAGCTGTCTAGAAAATCTCAGGTGGCACCTGAAAGACAACCTCAACAGCCTTCCCGAACACCTGCCACACCAAGGTTTTACAATTCCTTATCTGCCGTGAGTGCTAAAGCAAAGCTTGGAAAGCATTGGTCTCCGTCAGAGCTGCTGTTGTTCTTGGGTTCCCATTTATAACAAGCCCCAAACACTTTCTGAGCACGGCACCAGCAAAGAGAAGAGTTTCCAAAGAAAGTTTACTATGACACCCTGTCTCCAACCTCTGTCTGAAAAAAAAAAATAAAAAGATGCTTTGCACATTCAGTGTGGATCATGATCAGTATGGATGGGAATCCATAGGCAGAGGTATTACAGTGTACCCAGTTGGTATTGTTTTTCTTCCTTGCATCCACCTTTCGATGCTTCTCTATTATAACTATTGTTCCCACTGGCATTTGGCACATTTTAAGGCGATATATTGTTGCTTTCTGGCATAGAGGTTTTCATATTTCTCTAATGATATTTTTATTCTCATGAGCTGTTATATCCTCACTGTCCTCCAGAGACAAGGTGCTATAAAGTCTGACTGGAGCAGTGAAGGAAAAAAAAGCGGGGGGTGGGGGGGAATTTAAGATCCTACTTTCTCTCACTTTCTAAATACACATGCCAAAATAGCTGCACTCCCCTCCTCCCTCATCTCCTATCTCCTCTCCTTTTTGTCATAAGAACACATGGCGCTGTGAATACACACAGACACCAAAATGAACAGAGCCACTGTTTCTCTACTTGCGCACACACTATGTGCAGATTGCAAATAAACATCTAACACAGCACACTCGTATACAGTCTCGTGTGTTGCATACAACCACACAATCTTACTGTTTCATTTTTTTGTTTTTTGTGCTGCATGCACAGAAAAATGAAACGTCACGGCCAAAATACACAAATACGCCTCAATATTTCTCACATGCCCTGAACATGCTCTCCGGCGATACCTCGCCTCTTCACTTCATCTCCCCAGGACACCCTACGTATGCATTATCTAGGGTTGAGACAGAAAACTGGCTGTGTGTATGTGCATGTTGCTACCTGTCCGTGTCTGCAGTAAATGTGTGTCTTCCTGTCAGCATCCTCTTTGCAATTTGCTATTTACAGCATTTTTGTGTGAGCACACCCTTACACAAATATTTGTGTACAAACATTTTTTTTTTTCTGCAGGCGGAAATAATTTCATTGTTTGAGTTAATCCCAAGTGGGCAGAACAACAGAAACAAAGCTTCTCTGAACACTTTAAAGGGGGAAAACTTGAGAGAGAGAGACAAACAGGGAACTACTTATTCAAAATGCTTTTTTTTCTTTTCTTTTTTTTAAAATTCATCACAGGCTTGCCATTTATCATTTTGTAGGGTCATCAGGTTAATTAACAAAGCTACCTAGGCAGCCCAAGGCTAGTGTCAAGCATTGGTGCCAATGCACTGATTATCTGAACTAGATTTTTTCACAAGGCTAGATTTCATTTTGTCCACATAAGGAGTTTCATATGCCACTATCTTTTGCTTCTTACATAGTGCATTCACTTTAATGTGTACAGATATGCCTCTGATACTCTGACCATCTTGAATCACACACTGGTATGCAAGTGCATACCAAATTAAAGAAAAAAATGAAAGAAATTGGGAAAGGCATAATGAACAAAGATATGTCTGTACAGGGCATTAACGGTCACTGACAATTATATTAAAAATAATCTATGGCTTTTGCACACAGTCAAAGTATGCCTGCATTTCTGTGTATTTGAGCTCTTCCTGCTATTCTGTTTTTTTCGTCACTTCCGCTTCAGTTCTGTTGTCATCTTTCCCCAATCCAATAATCATTTTGCCCACTTTCTGTGAGTCGGTCAGTTCTTGTCCCCCTTTCTTTAGAATCCAGTGATATTCTTTAACTCTGCCTTTCAATTCTTCATTGGTCAAACTCGGTACTTCAATAAATAAATAAATTAGTAAATTGTTCATTACTTTCAACTGATCTCTCCCTATTGAACCATCATAACCAAATGCTTTGTCGAATAATGGTTTTTTCCCCCAACACCTTACCTGAGAGGTGAGAGGTGGATTATTGTTTCTTTCTTCACTAAATACAGCCTATAGGAATATTTCCTCCAGTCAGAACACATACAAAAATGCCCTTAAATGATTTCCAAACTGGAAAACAGCTTTATGACAAAATAAAAAAGATGTCACAGCACACAGCTTCCTGTATATGTGGGTGCGTAGCTGCCCAGAGTGTCCATGCTGACCCCAGTCCGGAGTCAAAAGTGCCTACAATGGGCTTGTGAGAAGATGGCCTGGTGCGATGAATCATATTTTCTCTTACATCATCACCAGGTGAGATGGCAGCACGGCAGTGCAAAGCTCTTAGCAATGTTCTGCTGCAACACCTTAGGCCCTGGCATTCATACTGATGATATTTTGACACGTACCTCCTACAACGTACATAAAAATTGTTGCAGACCACAAACGTCACTCATGATGACAGCAGTGGGAAGGATAGCAGGATAATGCACCCTGCCACATAAATTGCTTAGGAATAGTTTGAGGAACATCACAAGGTGTTGACTTCTGTGGGATGTGCGAGAAAAACAAGCCCATTCCCTGGTGGCCCGCCTCGCAACTTCCAAGACTTGAAGGATCTGCTGCTACCTTGTTGGTAGGACACTTTAAGAGGTCTTACGGAGTTGAAGCCTTGACAGGTAAGAGCTGTTTTAATGGCAATTTCCCTTCCACTGCGACGGTTTCTTTTTAAAACATATTTTTGCCCTCTACATGTATTTGAGGACTTCTGCTTCTGCTCATGGTTTTCCTGTTTTTTCTCTATTTTTGACGGATAAAGGGCAGAAGTGAATTAAATAATTTTAGGAGAGAAAGCTGTTGTCAGTCAACAAAAATAAGAATTCATAAAAAAATGTCATTAATCTGTGTGAAAAACAACAAGTTAACTGCTTCTAGCAACCAACAGAACACTACCCGTGTCAAACCAAAATAATAACAATGGGACACTCATTACTGGATGATGAGAGCAAAGCAAAATATGAGACTTAAGACTCTCAAGGAGAAATCAGCTAACACGAACACAAAGTCAGGGAGAATGAATAAAGTAACCAAAGTGGTACTCTGATTGTCAAGACAATTTCTTGTGCTCTATTTGCCCCCTGATAAAGCACCTTTGATGACAATGAGTGAGTAGTTAAAAGGTAATGTGTGTCATTGGTATAAAAGCACTATTTTCAAATGTCAGAAGCACAGTTTGAGGCCATGCTGGAAATGCTACTCCCACACTTAATGGTGCAGCATAGTAAATATTCTGACCCAATAAACCCTGAGCTACACTTGGCAATCCTTTAAAGCTGGGTGTTTTCATCTAATGTGTTGCTCATCAGTACCCTGCCACATCGCTGATGTGGGCAATAGGCAGCTTATTTTGTGTATCTCTCTTGGTTTGTTTTGTGTGAAGCACTTAGAAGCAAAACAACAATCATACAATGCCACCAGTGTGATACATCTTTTAATCACAAAAATTCAATTCCTATCACTCCAACATATCTTCAGTGATAGGATGATATGACATGGCGCGCTGTCCGTGGTGCTCACACAAACTGTCGGACAAGGTTTTTGAAAAACATAATCATTCAGTACTTACTATGCACAGCGAAAGCATTCACCTTGGCATGTGCAAAATTCTTCAGTAGCAAGGCAGCAAAACGTCATCAGTTCTGCCCATCTGTAATGTTATAGTGGACAGTGTTAATTTAACTGGATAAGTATTTGTGTCTAAAAAGTGTTATGGTTCTCTTAAAGTCCCAGATTGAGGCCTTAATTTTGTTTTGTCATCTGTTGCTATTGAAAATGGTATCGTGTATTTTCCACAGCACTAGAATTGCGAGCTTGAAATTCTAGTACTGTGACAACCCTATCCCTCAAAAAAGGAACTTATGATACACCTAACAAAACTAACACAAACCAGGCCATTTCAGACAAAGTTTCTTTCTAAAAGTCTTCAAAGCTGTTGTAATGCCATTAACCCTGTTTTTTTTTTTTAAGTAATACATATACGATAGAAAAAGGGATAGTTGGATAATCAGGCAGGCAGACTGTGATTTAAAGGTATTAACAATCCAACAGCAGGCTTAACATTAGCCCCAATGACTACACACTGCAGTCCACTCACAAGTGTAGTCCTCATAGTACAGGCATAGTATTCACAGTAGTTTGACTCAGTTAGTTGTAGAACCGTGTAGGTATAAACCTCCCAGTGGTCCTTCCCTCCTGCTGTGTGCATATTACTGTTCATCATACCAGAATGACAAGCCAGGCCATTCTCCGGCACTGTGTGATAGGTCTGACTATGTGAGATGAGGCTACCAACAGCAAATGTTAGTAGGTTACCTAAGTATACATTAAATAGATAAAAGAACTACAAGCTAGTTGCCTTCGCATCCCTTAGTTCATGTGCACCAGCAATTTAAGATACACAGTACCAGATCAGTTCAGTTACTTGCTATTGAAAAAAACATCACTGTCAGTCAGTACTAACTAGTAATATGTTACCAGTCGAAGTTGCATGTAAACAGCAAGTCCTGGATTTTAGTTTCAGGATCTAATTGTGTGTCTGAAGGATTTTATTTTTGAGCCCTTGTTTTCAGTCACTTTTTGTGCCTCACCAACCTTCTGCATTAGTGTGCAATCTTCCATTACACGCCAGGAAATAATTATATTTGAAAGTTGCAGATCTTCGTGCCTGGTGTGAAATGGCTTTAATACTCCATGCTGCAGGCTTGAAAATGAGTGAGTACATATAGATGTCAGCTTGTAAGTGCTGTGTTTCACTTTTAAATTCAGTGCGACTGCCGGAGTATGGTGGTGTGTGTTCATGTAGCCGGTCGTGTTTAGCTTTTCTGTCTTTTTTGAGTGCCTGCCCCTGCCTATACATGTGCCTGGGTCAGATAAGGTAATGCGGTGAGGACACGCTGATTGCAGGCACGGGCTGTGACTGCATCACCGACCCCCCAATTATAACTTCTACAAAGAGCTCTTCAAATGTATATTTTAACCTGCAGGGTAAAGGTCAGCAGACAATTAAAATCACAGAAAAAAAGACTTTTGGATGAGCGGAAAACTAACCTTGAAACTGGCAAATGGATCTCCTACACAGTGAAATGGTTTCAAGCCGTTTTGATGGCGTCATTACTCAGTTATCGTTTTTCTCCATGGTTGATGTCCTCGTGGGCCAAGAATCTACTCCGCATTAATTACTGATTGTGGATGCCTGCTAATTAACAATGTCATTCCAAAAGATAAAAATAGGCAGGGCTTTGATGTAAACGCTTGGCAAAGCTCTGTGGTCACACACACTCCTTGGGACATGACCCATGATGAGGAAGGTGGTGAGTTGATATTTCATTATGGAAGGCAGCAGATTAAAAGATGCACCAATGGCTCTGGCGTCCCCTTATCTAAGTTAGGAGAGCGTTATGTTCCATATGAGATCAGCATGAAATGATAATGTGTATTGACAGATTTTGCTTCTGTCTCACTCCAGCTACCTTATGCTCTGTTACACTTTCAGAGCAATATCATTCTGCATGAGCAGATCATCATTTTGAATCTCATGGCAACATCCAATGGAATAGGTTTGCGCTTTGGCTGGATTTGATGTCTCTCTGCAAGAGTGACTCTGAAATTGAATTTTGGCCATTTTCAACTCTGCTATTTTTTTTTGTTTTTTGTTTTAACTAGTGCTGGTGATGTCAGTATTGTCCTGCAAATGCAGTTCAGTGAGTGGAGGGCGTTAGAATTAATGTGGTCCTTGTCACGTCGAGGAGAGCTTTCTCAGTTTAGGTCTGTGGTCATGAGTTTGGAGCCAGAGGCATCTTTTTAATGAGGAAGGACACAGTGAGAGGGGCAAGCTGACCTGATACAAGCCTGGACCCAGCCAATATTTTGTCCTACTAGTCTGTATGTGCACACTCACAGGAGCGCAGACAGTGAAACCCATAGACACGAATAATGCACGAACCCTACAGAGACAGATCAAGTCAGACACAAATGACTAGCTAGGCTCTCTTTGTGTCAGAAGCAATTTGAAGTGCCTGTTGTAGACTGTCAGGTCTGGAACACACAGAGAAGCTTCTCCATGTTCACTCATAAAAACATGCTGAGGGCTTCCATCTGCACTGGGGTTTCATCCACAAATTGCTTGTTGCAAGGGCGGAAAAGACCATTTTGTAAACATTTAAGGTACAGCATGAGGCATTCAATTGTTCAGCTAAAATAAATATAGTGCTTTTAATCGAAAGTATGCTGTTGTTGCATGATCCCTGTGGAGAAACGTTCCCTTCTCGTTTCTTGTTACACAGGTAATTTGTTGCTCCCGATATGATTAGCTGATGAATTGATTTACTTAATCAAACGCTAAATATTAATCAAGGCAGTTTCAATAATTGATTAATCATTTCAGCACTTTCATAAGCAAAGGCGTCAAACATTTGGTCGTTTTAGTATCTAAAGTGGAAGAATGTGCACAATCCTGCATTACATTGATGTAAACTGAATCCCTTTGAATTTTGATCTGTTGTTTACCTAAAGAAAATTTTGAAGTAATTACCTTTTTATGTCCAGATCATGGATAAATCTGAATAAAATCTCAGCAAAAATAGTGAAAATGGAACTCTAAATAGAGAAAGACTAACTTGAGAAAGTGCAGATTCTTTATACTGTCAGGCACTGTATGTGTATTGTTATGTACATGATAGATTGTTTCAGGCTTTTGTTTGCAGCAAATTTAATCTAGAGGCAAATGAAAAAAATGATCTGGGCAATCAAGGTTATGTGCATATGAAGAACACTGACAGCAAAAAATGTCCTAATAATTAATTACTATATTCCTGCCAGTGTAATGAAAAAGATACATTATGATTTTTTTTGATCCTCCAAGAAAATATACTGAGATGACAGCATCCCCAGTCTTCCCTGTCCAGTTAGAAAGCTAATTTTGGCTGAAGACGAACACTGAACAGTGTGACTTTAAAGTAAGCTAATTAAAAATATGTTGCAGAGTACATTTTTCCAACCATGTTTAAGACACTTGGAGTGTGAAAGAATTCAGATGACAGCCTTTAAATCTGTGGCCATAACAGACAACATGCTCTAAAGCAGCTGTGGAACTACACAGTGAAACTCAAATGAAAGCAGTGCTAACGATATTCACTGAAGCAGCATTTTCTGTCGCTGTTGTGACAAAATCCTCTCTTATGGATCCAATAATGATGAAACTCCCTCTGTCAGGTGAGGTAACAGCTCCCTTGGCCTGAGTGCTGTGCTCTAACTATTCACTAGCAGGAGAGAAACAGGTCCACACTGACTCCACACGCAGCGCAGGAGAGGAATTGGAAGTGAGCTCTTTCTTGGCGCGGATATGAGTGTGTAGGCGGTGCAGAGCTGCTGCCGTAGCTTAAGTCAGGCAGGGCACAGCATGCAGAGCCACCTTACTTTACTCAGAGCCTATAAAAAGTCTTGTTTCAAACTCAAATATGTGCTCTTAAAAAAAAGGGAGCAAAATTGTAGAAGTGCATTTAACTAACTGCAGTAAAATGTCTTCTTAAAACTATACCTTTCTCTTTTAACACCAACTTATTGTATAGCAGTTCAGAAAAGCACTCTTGCTTGCCCCGCTGTATATATTTTCTGTGGCACTTTGCTTGTTTCATTGGCCCTTATATGAGGTCCCATAAACTATTACTGTATATCAAGGTGTGCTGTGGTTGTCTGCAGACACTGGTAAAGTGTTGCTGTCTGAAAACGTAGTGTTTCTGATGTCACCATCTTGATGTTTTGAGCAAGAGGCGGATCAGACTGAGAAACTGACTCACACCCATATAATAGCAACTGGTCAGTCACAAAGTAGGCCCACCTTAAAGCCTAATTTTGTTATCCTCCTTTTTTTGACTCTGATGGGGACCATCATTGACAAAATGAGCAACATGTTGTACTAAGACTGGAAACCAGCTAATGAGACCATAAACTCATAAGAAAAGTATTTATTGAAGTTAGAGAATAAGGGTTGTTTTCCAATAGATTTCTATGCAACAACACTCTGTGTGTTTATACACCACTCTGCATTTAATCATTAGTTATTATTAATCTCTGGATCTCTTCCACAGTGTGTCTTTTGTCCTGTCTTCCTCCCCTCACCTCCAATTGGTCACGGCAGATGGCTGCCCCTCCCAGAGCCTGGTTCTGCCAGTGGGTTCTTCCTGTTAAAAGGGAGTTTTTCCTTCCCACTGTCGCTTAAGTTAAGTTGATAAAAACTGGAAAGAAATTGCAAAATAAATTTTCTTATTATTCTATATGAATGAATAACTAAGGTTTGTTTCACTAAATTACATATGTAACACTTAAGCAGCAATAATGTGGAATCTGCTGAGCAGCTGAGCATATATATCAAGTGAGCTTTTAAGAGCAATGGTAGTGCTGGCTTTGCTCTTGAAAACAGTTTGGTGTTTGTCAGGATCTGTGTTGAGTCAGCGATCCACTTGATGCAAAAACACTTTTAATCAGTGATTATTGTCTGGTCTTTACACATTACAGTGTCTTATTTTATCATTTATATTTTATGCTTGTATTTAAAGGCCTTTCAAACCCACTCAGTGCTTTCAAATTCTAGCTGATCTGTCTCTGATCCTGAATTACAGGCAGGGTGTTGGGGTTTAATACCCAGTCCTCGTGCAGATGACAAGAATGTTTTTGCCAAAACATCCTCTTTAGTGTATAACACAGATTGGGAACAAGAGAAAACACCTGTTATTTAGTGATTAAGGGTTGCTAGAAAAATTAAAGCAGAAGCATTAGGTTTTAACTCCTTGAGGCACATTTGATCATGGATCATGGGTCATGGATGAGTACAGAAGGACAACCCTTATGGCCTTTTTTGTTTTTAAAGTTATCCACCCAAATCTGACCCAAAACTCTCTATGAAAAGCATCATTGAGTCAATCATTTCCTTCTGTTTAAACAGCAAAGTTTGCCTTCTGTGCACCACAAAGAGATAAAACTTTGATTATCTTTTCTATTGTGAATGCAGCTTTAGTTTATGTATGCAGATGCCTCACGGAAGCAATTCATGAGCTTGGAATTACAAGGTCCCATCTGCATGCAGAGGAGCTTTGCCATTACCAAGAGTGGAAAAAAATAGTTTTGCACGTGAATGTTTTAATCATAAGTGGATATTTTCAGCCTGGGTCTCGTTTTGCTGGACTTTGCCAAGGGACACAGAAGACCAACAAACCAAGCCAAAAATAAAATGCTCCAGCTTTTTTCAAAGACAAAAACTAGAAAAGTAAATCTTACATTTTAAAGAGTAAATGAATGTGAAAATTGAACCTTTAACATCCTTTGTGAACATCAGTTTTTAAATTCATATCATAATGAGGAATTAATTTTGAGTAAAATGTCAGCTGCCTTACAATACCTCAGTTCCTGTGGGAAACACAGGTTGGATCAAGTTGGATCAAGAAGTAAGAAAACGGAACCCTGGATGCCCTCTCCTACATCGACTCTTCTGTGCTGTATGTCAACAGAGGGAGCAGACTGGAGGCGATTATCACACAGAGCCAAGCTGTACTTGTGTTATTTAACAAGTTTTGCAGTTTTGATTCTCTGTTAGGATGCTGTTCGTATTTTTTTTTCATTGACCCTTATATTTATTGGCCTTATATTTATTATTTATTGACCCTTATTTATTTATTTATTTATTTTATAAACCTATATATGCAGAAAATGGATAAGGGGGACATATAAGAATAAGTATAACTTTAATGAATTTCCCTCTGGGATCAATAAAGTTATTCTTATTCTTATTCTTATATGTCCCCCTTATCCATTTTCTGCATATATAGGTTTGTAAAAAAAATAATCTATACTGTGTAAAATGTATCATGGAGGATAAAACCGCTATCACAAATACATGGACAAATACACACACATACAAAGACTGTTTTAAAAAAGTTACTACATATCTGTATCAATTAACTCACGTAAATGTCTTTAGCAATGTGTCTATTTAGATTTTGAAATTTGGATAAAAAAATTCACTCTGCATACTTCATACTTCATAGCCCCTAACTAAAGATTTTCTACTGAAAAAGCCAGGCTTCAAAGTGAATCTTGGGGTGAAAATATCTGAGGATTAACGACTTCCAATGTTTGAATGCCATATTTAATGCTTTACGTTTCTCTGATGTTTTAGCCTGCAGCCTTTGTGTTGCATCATAAAAGGCCAGCAGTTATTGCTTGTACTGTGACAATAGATAAACAGATAAAAGTTACATGGATTATTTTTTTACAACTACAGGAAATGTATGAGTCTGCTTAATATAAGTTAAGAGCTGAGGTTATAAGTTAGGTTATATTGACACTACTGGAGAAATAAGGATAACAAGGATCTCGGTAATATGGCCTGTTGTTGCTGCTTTACTTTTGTTGTCACTTATGGTATCCAGCGTGACCAAAATCACGTCAATTGAGATTTAATCTTTACTTATACCTAGAAAACGATCTGTTTTTGTTCACATTTATTGTGATCTGTCACTCTTCCTTTCCAGCTGTCTATTATGAATCCCCCCTTGTCACCCTTGCTCATCCAAAGTCTTGTTCAGCCATCTGCAGACTCCAGGGGGCCAGTCACTATCTCTTACCTTTATCTGGGACTCTGTTCTATGATGTCACTTCTCATCAGAGTCTAACTGCCAAACATACTACATTTTTGCATCTTCACATTTTTTAAACAAATGTTGCTCTTTTCTCCCAACTGATCTCTCCTCCTTGAACACCCGAATGCAGTATTGTGTGTGTTATGTCTGGTCATAGTGTTTCCATATATAACCACATATTACTAGCACTTACATGAAAAGCATACAGAGGAGGATTCTGGGGGCTGTGATCCTGCTGTGCTCATACATAAGTGAGCTGCTGTATAAGACTTTGGTTTTGTTTCATGAAAAGGAAATAAAGACCTACATTGGCCTGTTCACTGTGACAAATGTTCTCCATTTATTGTGGAAAATATATGAAGAACAGTGGTTTTTCATAACAGCTTATCTTTGAGACAAAACATTTTGTGTAATGGTAGAGGCAAACTTTCTGAAAAAGAGCAGACAAAGGCTTTGCGTCGTCACATAATGCATTTTTTTTTCTTGCAAAGTATATTAGAACCTTCGCACTTTCAGCTGCAAAGGAAAATAACTGATTTAATGCACTCAATTTACAAGAGTTAGTAGGGAAGTCTGATAAAATGTTCCCAAAAGACTTTACAGAAATAAGCTCTTAAAAGTGCTCCATGCGCATTTATTTATTTAACAACCCCCCCCCCCCCCCCCCCCCCCCCCCACAACCCCAACCCCC
>VUQS01002273.1:0-11684 GCA_015108495.1 Heterochromis multidens | reverse complement strand
GTTTTGTGAGTCAGGCTGGAACAGTGTTATTACTGACCAGAGATGGTGTACATCTCAAAATCACTGCAACACAGATAAACAGAGTTTCGTTGGTTGGCATGTAAGTAACTGGTAGTTTTGGCCACCAAAATTGACAAAGTTATGGTTTGCACTCTTTACCTTGCTGACAGTGCAGACAGCACAGAGAGAGCAATTTTGTTGAAAGGAAAAGGCAGCGATGAAGAAGTAAAATGGCTTGCTGGTACACTCATAAAACTCATGTGCAGTCTGTTTAAAGTTCATGCTGTTTTCTTCTCCACTTAGCCACACCGCTGTCTGGTTATTTATAGGTTTGGATCCCCACAGATGAAGTTTTTGTGGGAGGACTGTTTTAAAGCTGACATCTCTAACGCTGAGCAATCAGCCTAATATTATCAACACACCATGGTTCACAGATAGGGTAAAAAATTCATTCAAATTCAAGTACTGAGAAATGTATTTACAAGTTACAATAAGAAAACATATGTTAATACCACGCTCTGACATGATATACTGTTATTATATCAGTTCAGTTTAATTCAGTGGAGCTTCATTGCCATTTCAATAGACAATATTCCCAAACCAATAAATATCATTATTCAAATATCTGGGCATTACACAATACTATGTGATATGAACATTAACATACAAAATACAGATGTAAATATTGATACAGTGTATTAAATACAGTGTATATAGTATGTTTGGTATATGTACTTTTGTGCCATGTGATTGCAGACAGTGTCCATTTGAGAATCAAGCAGGTAACTGTTAAACTCACAGTGAGCAAGTGGGTGTCAGGTCTCAGCTCTCTACCCACATTTTTGCTAGTGTTTTTCTAAATGTATCTGCAGAAACATGCATGTAAAGATTCTCCTGGTGTTTGTACCAGCAGGCACGGCTATGATGGCTGAATGCACCCAATACTTCACTACTGTAAATGGTCTACTTAAATGGGCTAGATAACAATATCAAACATTTTAATTAGAATATTTCCGTAATTTGCTTTAAACTTAACTACATTAAATGCTCCTGGAACTTTGTCTTTTAGGACACTTGATTATTGATTTTGATTGCTATGATTACACCAAATAAGTGTAACTCATACTATGTTTGAAGATATGATTATTTATGGTGAACTGGTATTTGTTTTGCTAACATCTGTGGCTTTTTTGCTTTGTTTTTTAATATTACAATACACAATATTGGGTTTTTTTTCCCATCATATTTATGACCATGGCCTATTTCTGACAATACTGTCCAACTATGACACACAACATTACCTCTTTATAGGCCAGGCACATTGATCTAATTGAATAGCAAGTTATTACATAAAGTTGGGCTTTGCAGTAATTTGCAACTTTGAAAAATACCTCTTAACTGGTTGAAGAACAACAGCACAGCTATTTTCCAAATATGTTGATTATCTATCTCATCTTTTTTCTAGGAAAAATGGAATGTTGGAATGCTGATTGTGAAGGAAATCCACTATTGTTATAATTATGTCCTTCTTTACTGTCATTTAACAGTTCATCTATGATAAGACAGAGGGGTCCAAAAGTCCTAAATACCCCTACTGTTATCTAATTCTTTTATTTTGCATTTCTTTCCAATTTCTCCATGGTGTTGCCTTTCTGAGTCTTCCAGCATCCACACAGATGCTCAGTGGGGTTGAGGTCAGTAAAAGGTGGAGGAATATCCTTGGCCTTCTTTTGTCTTCAGGTACCTCTTCCAAAGGTGTGTCTGGGGTCACTCTAATGCTTCTCCACAAAGCTGCAAACCAAAGTGTCTATGAACAATGAAGTGTTACTTGTCCTTGGTTAGGGTGGAGTCAATTCAGTGCAGGTATCCCAGCACAAAAGACTTTACCAGACTCCAGACTTTACCGTATCTTATATTCCCACTGCTGTGTTTTACTTCGTGTTTGATCTACGGTGGTATCATTCTCTCTTCTGTTTGTCTCCTTACATATGCCCTTATGTTACTTGGATCATCAGTAAATAGGACTTTCAGTCACCCACTGCGAAATGCTGGTATGTCTGAGTCTTTTTTCCCTCCTGAGAATTGGTTTAGAGGAGACACTGCTCATCCCCTGAGACCAAGAACACTGCTTATCCCCTGAGACAAGTCCTTCTTTTCACAGGACTCTTAATTGGAGTCCTGCTATCTTCAAAAAGCAAATTCTGTAACAAAGTTGTTTTTCTGTCTCTCAGTGAACGAAGCTTGATGTATTGATCTTCTGATAGGGTGGTCACTTTTTGCCTGCCTGATTGTGCTTTGGATACAACTGATCCACTTTCCACAAAATGTTTCAAAGATCCATGCACTGCCCCCTAAAAACCTTCAGTCTAGCCACAGGTTCACGCTGTAGAAACCCTTCCTTTACTCAGAAAATCAATTTGACTCATGATACTTTTGCTGAATTCCAAAGCCATGTTTACCACTATAACAATGTTATTTAATACACAAGATTTTTAACTTTGATGAGTCAATCAACTGAAATGCTACTTTAGTGGTAGGGATAAAATGCAAGGATATCTGAACTTTTATATATGCCATAAGTTTTTTAAATGTTATTGTTTTTTTTAATTATATGTAATTATTTTTTATAATTTATATTTATATTCTGTTTACATATTTTGCAGCTTCCTGTAGAATGGTCAAAATTCTCTTTGAATGCAATAACTATTAAAATCAATCAAACAAACAAAACAACTCCAAGGGCCTATTCTTATATTTACTAGTATTCATATAACATTCACAAGCTACATGTAACAGATGTTATGAAAAGCATCATAAAACAAGAATAATTCAAACACATGTCAACTGATCTGAAAAATTATACTAGCTCCAAGGATTGTATTTTGAGTTTTGTTTGCTAGTTGCCATTAATGGCAACAAAGGGACATTATTAAGGAAAGCTGCTGTGCCCAGTGGAAAGAGAAATGTTTTTCCTGAGGTAACATATACAGTGTCATCTCTAAACCTGTGTTACAGTGTTAAGACTTGAAAAAGAAAGTACATTCATATTAGGTGAGAGTCTTATGCACACTGACAGGAAAAGGATTAGGTAGGTTTGCTCGAGGACATCTTTGACCTTTCAGCAATGTGACAGTCTCTCTGATCTACTGGTAGTCAAGTAAGTTCACCATTTTAGACAAGAGCATCCAAGTTGGCTGATTTTTTGAAAAGACAGCACTTTGTTTTTTGGGGTTGCAAGCAAAAAAGTTTCTGCTCAACAGGAACTCCTTGTGAGGCGTTTCCCATGGGCTCTAGACAAACACACAGAGGCTTCCCACAGCAAGTATGCAGAGTCCTGATGAATAATGCAAATTAACTGAGCCTTTGCGTCACAACACCTTTTCTTAGAATACTAATTATCCTAACAGCGAAATATTAGATTCCTGTGTATCTCATGTGAAATCTTATGTTAACCCTAGTGTGACATACAAATGTGAATGTGGACTAGCTGTTTGTGCTCATTTCACATCATCCTTAGGATTCATAAAATGCCACTTTGAGTGACCCCTGATGCCATCGTGCCAATAGGCCTGGGGTCCCTATTGCCTTCCATTGCATTTCAGGACAAACCCTTATCAGTCTAGCACAGTTCTGTTAGTAAACATGTTTACAAACGTGTGCTCTCTCATGAAATCTGCTCTTCTGATTTCCCACGACTGGTAAACATGTTTTCTCACCTAAGACACTTCATATCTCCTCATTTACCTGCTAGAAAAACATGTGCAGGTAATTTTTTGGTATATACCCGGATACTTGTCTGGAAGCATGGCCCCAGTATTATATGAACAGATGTCACTTTGTGTTGCCATCATAGTTAGGGTAGGAGAATACACACTATGTTCTTTTTAAAACTGGGAGTGCCGCACTTGACCTTGTCCATTCCAGTTACAGCCGCCCTGCAGCCACCATAATGCAGCGTGTCTATTGTCATCGGCTTGATAAGACCATAATATGCACATTGTAAACCTGCAGCTGTACTGCATGGAGGTTACATACATCACGCATGCAACTAATATATTTTCATCTAGCAAGAACAGAAGTCAGTTAGTAATTAAACATTCAATTATTTTTCTTAGAAACTGAAAAGGTGTCATTATCAAAGGGATTTAGAAAGGCTGCCTTTCAAAAGGGAAGCCTTTCTATTTCCATGTTTGGTATTTGTAATTCACTCTTTTCAGCAACCATCAGGGCTTAATTTTTTTCTTCCAGAAAAACACTGTATTTTAATTATTTCTTTATTATTATTCATTTCAGTTAAATAAAGGGGTGTGTTGAGGTCAGCTTTCAATTTACTGATTACTAATTTAGGACATATACAAACAGTAAATGTCATATTGTTTGTAATTTCTCTATGCTCTTATGTTCCCTCTTCACTTTTTCCATCCATCAATCTATTCTCTTCCACTTATCCAATTATTTTTCTTCCTGTTTAAAAGGGAGTTTTTTTTCTCCCCACTCTCATCAAGTGCTTGTTCATAATTTCTCTGGGATTTCTCTAATACTGTGACGTTTTTACATTTGCAGAACAGTAGCGTTTCATGTGGGATTGATCATGGTAACAAAGGCACTAAAAAGTAGGGCTAAATATACAGTTTGGTCAGTAGTTTACATACACTCATCATGAACATGAATGTCATTGTAATTTGGGGCTTTTAATGATTTCTTTGAACTGTTCTTCTTCCAGTGTGGGATGATTGTACAGCATACATCTTTAATGACTTTAAAAAACAAGAATTGGGTGCACAAGTTTGAATTTATTTTGGATTTTTTCTTTTGACACAAGGCCAAAAGTATACATACAGGCTCAAATATATGCAGTACATATACCCCCACTAATGTTTGGTTAAATGTCCCTTAGCAAATTGCACCTCGACCAGATGCTTTTGGTAGCCATCAACAAGCTTCTGGCATAATTCTGGCTGGATATTCATTACTTAAAAAGTAACATCAATAATTGCACTTCATATAAAAATTGGTAACCTTTTCATTTAACATACCACCATAATGAAGATAAGATAGGCAAAATTCGGGGGCACAATATTTTGAAAGAGAGCTGTGCAATTTATTTAATTCTGATAGAGTTTGAAGGTCACACTTATCTACACCCAGTATTGAAAATGGGGTATCCTGTAGTCTGGGGGTTTCAGATATGCATCCACAATATCCACAATTTGAGTCTGTCTGGTGACCTTTGCTGCATGCCATCCCATCTCTCTCTCTCTCTCTCCCTCCCCATATTATGTCCTGTCATCTCTCGAAAGCCTCTCATTAAATGAAGGCAAAATGTGTAAAGATTTTTCAAAGTAACTGTATTAAATAACACCACTGACATAGATACAGTTAGGGAACCTGAAGAGGCTTGTGGAAATCTTTGTTTTCACACTATCTATCATGCTGTCATAGCAGGGATCAAGAGGCCATAAGAAATGGCAGTAATAAATTGGGGTTAATAGTGATTTTTATGGTTTAAGGAGCCCTGTTCCCATTGGTACATTTTATCAGTAAACCCAAAGCTCCAGGCTATACCTCTGTATACCTTGAATAATCAGACAAGCACCAAGAACCAGGAACACAGATTATCCTACAACAATTCACTGCTTGGTCTTTTGTGATTTTTATTCATTATTAGTTATTAAACGTTACATTTTCATTACAAAAAAATTTTCATTTTTAGGTTGCATTTAGTACCAGGGGAGCTGTATAAATGACTGAAAAATCAGGAGCTGGAATACTTGCAGGTGTTTAAAGGATCTGACCCAGCATACATTTCTGAAGCCTAAAGATGTAAATGAACTACATTTATAGTAAAAAATAGAAATAAGTTAATGGTAATATTTTATGTAAGCTTTGGAATTTGTTAGCTAAGATAAAGAAACACTGCATGTCTCAACTTTAATTTAAATCTGGAATGTGGCCCATGGAAAGTAATCTTTGGTATTATGATTTTGTTTTTTTTACATTTTAAAGCTACAGTAGGTGGAACCGTTGCATTAACAGTGGATGAATGAATACGTAACAATGTGACTGTGACTCTGTATATATAAACCAGAAAAAATATTTATCATAGTTATGTTTTTTGTTCTTTTTAAATACAACCACATTTGATTGAAAACTTATTTCATTCTGATCAGACATACAGAAGTACCAGATTCTGTTTTTTTTTTTTTTTCAATTTATTAAGACATTTTTATGCTACAATAACTTTTACTCCTGTTGGATCAGGTGTTGCATCGTGTACTTAGTTGTATGTGTCTCTGTCCTATCAAAATGCACAACAATCACTCGGCTATTCTTTCCAATGCTAGCAATAGATGTGTAGTGTGGTGCTGCAAGCCTTTAATAGTCTTCTTAATAGGATAAGATATTGCACTGAAAGTGAGAGGTAGCATGTATGAACCTGGATCTGTATGAGTTTCTTCTTCTTCCAAAAAGTTGTATTTTTTTGTTGTGTTTTATTCTAATTGATGAAAGGGTAACATACAAAAATTATTGTACATAAACTCTCTCTAGAAACTCCAGGGAGGGGATCCAGGCGATGTTCACAAGGTCATTTTGGGACTATTTTTTCAGTAGTTATTCAATGTCGTAAGGTTTGCTAGGCAATAATCATCTAACTGTGTGGTTCCTCTAGAAGTGTGCAGCTTTTTTGTACATGTTATGTAACCGTTTTAGTTTTAGAACATGTAATTATAATGTTTTGGTTCACTTTGACCATTCTAAAGGTCATATGCTACCTGCTGCATCACTAAAGAGCAGAGACACAAAATTAGAAACTAGCTTTTTTTCTTCCCACTGAAGCATTTAGCCATTAAGCCAGATATTTCTCAGGAGTTGGTAGACATGAAATAGATCATTCAGTTTTAACACTTTTGAAACCAAATTGGTTTTTCAGTTTTATATTACAGTTTTCAGTTTTATATACATTTGTTTTATAAAGCTACTCAGCTAAGTTGTGCTCTCAGTAGCTAACTATGAGCTCATCAAATTAAAAGTCCTCATAACTTTATCTACTCACATAGAACCTTCCTACACAGTGCTTACTGTTCATTGGCTAAATGTAGCATTGGTCAAATTTAATTTGCCTTCCTTTCAACAGAGTACATCAACCAAATGGGAAAAGTCATTTGGCCTTGGAGGATGAATTTTAATTAAGGTGTATGGGGAAACTCAAAAAGGTCATCACTTGCTCTTATCTAATCACACGCCTTTCAGACTCTTTTAAAAGGTGAAAACATTCCTGCCATTCTATCAAACTTACTTTTTCAAATCTGCATTTCAATTAAATGTCTGTGGTTCAGTGGGCAAATGCATGTAATTAATTAGCTCTGAGCGAATACAAATGCAACATTTAACAGCCTAATTCACAAGTAGAAGAGATCAAGTGTCTTAGTGACACCTCCCTTATCTTGGCTGGCCAAGTGGTGAGATATGAACGATTGTGCTTCGTGTCTGGGAGTCCCAAAAGTATTAAAAATGTATTTTAATTCTGTTTCAGCCTAATTCTGTTCAAGTTTCTTAACCTTTATTCATACAGGGAAAGTTTGCTGGGCTCACACACTTCTTCAGCAACCACCGGCTTTATATTCATTTGGTTAAAGCTATAAATTCACAAGAGGGAGCTGCAAGAGGCTTTTACTGTCGGCATAGAGCACTGTTGGCTCACAGGCACCATGAAAATACTTGGTGAAGGAGAGGAAAGTGTTAATATTTAAACAGATGGAATTTTCTACCTTTTTAAAATACTGCTGACTACTAAACTCAAGTATTTTCAAAATTAAACTAGCTCCATGTTCTCAGGGCCAAGAGTTTCTTACTTTAGTAAAACAACTCAAGAAACCCAAAGATAGGAGAAGAATACATTTGTGGGTAGAACTCATGCTTGGTTGCAGATCAGAGATGAGTGAGTCTATTTGGCCCTGAGATGAGAAACATTTAGATGTCAAAGTATAATCATATCAGTTATCAGACTACGCCGTGCTTTCAGCAGCATGAGAAAAGTGACGGCTCAATCTGCAAGCAAGTACTCAGTGTGTATTGTCAAGAGTTAAGATAAAAGGCAGAAATGATTCCAGGATGCATTTGACTATGCTGACATAAAAGAGAGAAATCGTGGATAAACCCAACATTTCTCACTAAAGTCTGGACAGTCGGGTTGGATTTATGGTATTTCAAATATATTACCCTCCATCTAGTAGGTGGTGAGATCTTTACATGTGCATTTGACAAATAAAATATACCCTTTCTGTGCAAGTCACATGGAGCTCTACAGTACTATCTGATGTGATTTATAGTAATACATCTCTGGTCTCTTCATCATCCACTGTGCAATGTCATCATTCAGTGCCACATGTATCCAAAGAGCAGTGGGATATAAAACACAATTACAATGGATTTTCACTTCTCGAGTGGACTCCTTGTCCTTGGATCCGCTTAGATCTCAGCATTAGCCATACAATTACACAGTTATACCATTCTGCATTGTATCATGCATTGAAAAAAAAATACAGGAAATTTCCAGCAGATGCTTGTGCTTAGTTCAGAGGGAGGCAGCAGGAAATAAAGAGTGCAGAATTGTGGGGATAAAACACAAAGAATCCAAGGAGACAGGCTCTCTATTACAGACTGCAATGACAGCCACTCTCTCCTCAGAGCTAAGGAACAAAAAGCTGGTTAGATGCTGCTGTCTGTCGCTTTGTTGCTGCAGTCAGAGAGCTCATCCTTCACAGACATGGATGGAAGGACAGACCAACTCTGTGCAGCTGAGCAGAAATCAATTGTGGACGTTGGTTTGACTGAAACTCTTTGTTAAAAGTTCCTCCTCTTCACTCAGAGCTTGACAGCCTCAAAATCAAGTGATGCAGGGGGCTCAGACTCTGCGGCCTCTCATCTTCCTTAGATGAGACACATTTTTCAATTATGCACACGAGGGAAGGGAATTAGAGGCCTAATCCCAACCTAATCCCCAAACAAACAGATCTATGGCCTCCATTTCCAGCAAAGCCACCCTGGCTGCCCTCACTACCCCCACCTCTGTCTAGTTCTGTTAAATCTCTGGCCCTCCACTAACCCGGTCAGAGATGGCAGTCCTTTCAGCTCTAATAGTTCCTTAAATTGAGCTCTGGAAGCATTAGCCATGTTTGAATAGTACTTAGAATTACTTCAAACTACCACTGTTCTTACTTTTCTGCTCGTCATTAAAATGAAAAAAGCTCAAAGTGTACTTTTATAAGGTAACTCACCCACTTATAGGTACTAATTTGATGTCCAGGGAGACCTAATTTAATTATTTGGCCTTCTCTAGTTTATCTAGTTTTCAGATTCCTTTTCGACGCTGATCACATTAGAATCATCCAACAAAAGAGAACCTTTTAAACCTCTTCCATTAAAACCGCTTTCATTTTTACTCAGTGAGCATCAATCTGCAGTAAATACCAGTCAGTAGAAGCAATAGTGCCTCGTTCAGGGACAAAGTAATTTTTAACAGAGTGTTAACCATAATCTTATATCGTGGTTAAAAAAGTAGAGGTCCCTATAACAGATAAATCTGGTGTCCAATATTTGTCACTATTTGTTTATTAATTTTTTTATGCTGAACAAATGCTTGTGGTAATTCAGAAATACTGTCAGCACATTTTGTAATACATGTAGCAGAGTGTGCATCACAGCTCAGCAGATGGTGTTGCTGAATGAAGCTTGGGTCTTGAAGTTGTTAACTAGTTTGCAAAATAAACTCAGTGACTCATAGGCAAACCTTGCTAGTACCACGTTGGATCCCCTTTTGCTTTCAGAACTGTCTTAATTCTTCGTGGCATAGATTCAACAAGGTGCTGGAAACATTACTCAGAGATTTTGTTCCATATTGACATGATAGCATCATGTACCTGCTGCAGATTTGTTGGCTATACATCCAAGATGTAAATATCCCATTCCATCAAATCCCAAAGGTGCTCTGTTAGATTGAGATCTGGTAACTGTGGAGGTCATTTTAATACAGTGAACTCATTGTTATGTTCAAGAAACCAGTTTGAGATGTTTTGAGCTTTGTGACATGGCACGTTACCCTGATGGAAGCAGTCATCAGAAGATGGGTACAGTGTAGTCATAAAGGGATAGACATGGTCAGCAACAACACTCGGGTAGGCTGTGGTATTAAATGATGCTCAGTTGGTACTAAGGGGTCCAAAGTGTGCCAAGAAAATGTCCCCCACACCATTACACCACCAGCAGCAGCCTGAACCCCTGCAAGGCAGGCTAGATCCCTACTTTCATATCAATTATGCCAAATTCTGACCCTATCATCTGTTGCAGCAGAAAATTAGACTAATTAGACCAGGCAACATTTTGTCAGTCTTCCGTTGTCTAATTGTGACCCCGTGCAAAGTTTACTGTTGTGAGCTGACATGAGAGGCACCTTGGTATGATCTTCTGCTGCTGTAGATCATTTGTTTCAAGATTCGACATGTGTGTTCAGAGATGCTCTTCTGCATACGTTGGTTGTAACGGGTTGTTGTTTGAATTACTGTTGCCTTCCATTAGATGAAAGCAGTCTGGATATTCTACTCTGACCTTTGGTAACAACAAGGCACTGAGAACTGCCGCTTACTGGATAGTTTCTCTTTTTTCAGGCCATTGTCTGTAAACCCTGGAGATGGTTGTGTGGGAAAATCCCTGTAGTTTCTGCAGTTTCTGAAATACTCAGACCAGCCCATCTGGCACCAATAACCATGCTATGTTCAAAGTCACTTAAATAACCTTTCTTCCCCATTCTGATGCTCAGTTTGATCTTCAACAGGTCATCTTGACTTTGTATACATGCCTAAATGCATTGAGCTGCTGCCATGTGATAGGTTGATTAGATATTTGTGTTAATGAACAGTTGAACAAGTGTACCCAATATAGTGTCTAGTAAGTGTACATTGCAGGGAAGTTAATAAACAGTCATCCTTTAATTTCCACTTTTAAACATAGCTCTAACATACTCTATGTTATATGTATAAATAATTGTTATTGGATTTTTAAAAACTTATTAGAAACCAGTATTAGCTCAAACTTACTAAAAGACAGCAAAAACGACAGGAACTTTCGTGGAACTATATGTGCTGACTGCTATGAAAGTACAACCAGAATTCTGGAAAAGTTGAAAAAAAACCAAAGGACTTCCAAATCACATGAGCCAATATTTTATTCACAACAGAACATAGATAACATAACAAATGTTGAAAGTGGGAAATTGTACACCTTCATCCACTAAATGAGCTCATTTCAAATTTGATGCCTGCTACAGGTCCCAAAAAAGTTGGCACAGGGGCAACAAATGGCTGAAAAAGGAAGAAAGTCCAAAAAGATTCAGCTGGGAGAACATCCAGCAACTAATTAAGTTAATTGAAATCAGGTCTGTAACATGATTAGCTATAAAAGGGATGTCTTAGAGAGGCAAAGTCTCTCAGAAGTAAAGATGGGCAGAGGCTCTCCAATCTGTGAAAGAGTGTGTAAAAAGATTGTGGAATACTACAAAAACAATGTTCCTCAACATCAAATTGCAAAGGCTTTGCAACTCTCATCATCTACAGTGCATAACATCATCAAAAGATTCAGAGAAACTGGAGATATCTCTGTGTGTAAGGGACAAGGCCAAAGACCTTTAT
>VUQS01002269.1:7424-37876 GCA_015108495.1 Heterochromis multidens | reverse complement strand
TTTTTTTTGACATCATGGGTTCTGTTACATCTGGCATAAATCTAATTTCATCAGATTTCACATATTTTCACTATAAAAACATCTTATCAACAGTCAAACACGGTACTGGTAATGTGATGAGGTATGTATTTCTTGTTGACTTTCCAGAACTGATTGAACCATGAATTCTGCTCTCAGACTAACCAATAAGTAAAAACCAAATAAATTCCAGCAGGAAAAAAAAAACAAGAAAAGCAAAGCTGACAATCTTCTGACTCATTCCACCTCCAGCCTTTCAACTTCCTAACTTAATTGATTTGTTTCTATTTATTTTTTAACTGAACCTTGCTGTAAATTACACTGAGGCTTATAAAACTTAATTAAAACAATGTTTAAAAGCATATGCAAGTAAAGTAAAAACAGTGAATTGATTAAAATATTGGGTAATCTTAAATGTGTCTAAAAAAAAAGTTGGCTTGGAGCTTTTCAGCTGCACTGACTTGTCATACTGTACTAGGTCACCACAGTCACGTTAGTCACAACCTGAGTCGTATTTGATGAGTGTGTGTTTGTGTTTCTGTGATTCCTGACTAATGATCGACTCTCCGGAGTCACAACTCCTGGGAAGAAAAGATGATTTTCTGGAGTCTGCCAATGGACCGAGATTATTGGCACAGCCATGGTGTCCCTCATTTGTTGTGGAGCCATATCGCTACCTTGCCAAAAGAGGTGCCAGGCCAAGGACAAAGTACGTATGAATGTGGGTGTGTGTGTGCGCCTGATTATGTGTGTGTCTGTGTGTGTGAGTGGTCTGACCCTATCCCCAGAGTAAAACCTTGGTGACAAGCCATACTGGCATCTAAAAATATTCTAATGGAGCTATAAAGTGAAAATAGGCAAGGTTCTTGTGTTTGTTGTCAAAGACAAACAGAACTCCTGATACTGTTCTTTAATTAGGTGATACATACTAATGGAATGACTCCATTTTGGTGTGTTTTTATCTGATTTGCTTGCCTGTTCATTGCTACAGGCCAATTTAACTTACTGAACTTGTCCAACTTCTCTGTATTTGGTAAACTAAAATAGGATGCGTAACCTACTTAGAGGAAGATAAGGTGTAGTCTTACTTCAATGGAAACTATTTTTAGATTTGATAGGACAGGGCCTCGAAAAACATGCAGACCTTGCATACTGACAGCCACTGTATCATCCAGTCATTTTGGGGTAAAAAAAAAATCACAAAGTGCAAGGTAAAGATATATTTGTGAGTGTCGTATAAGTGCTTACCTCTCAAACACAAACACAAGTAGAGCTTCACCCACCTCCCCATCTAACTCTTCAAGCTGTGTTGTTTTGAGTGAAAGAAGAACCATCCCTAATCCACTTCACGGATCAGTTTCACAGAGACGGTAAAGCCATTCTCCCTCCAAGCTAAAGCAATTCAGATCAGACACCTTGATGTCTCAAAGAGCACACAGTGAGCTCTTGTTTTCTGTTTTGACTGCTGGGAATCCATGCCAGACAGCACCCCCTGATTCCAGCTCAAAGATAAAACTAATGAGGTTTTCATTCAAGTCCGTTTTATAACAAAAACAGAGTCATCAGCAGACGTGGCTGTTTTCACTAGTGCCTGAGACTCTATGATCCCATAATCCAGGATTTGGGAGAGTTGGATTTCTAAAACTGAAGGTGTGATGTTGTGCAGCATCTCAATGTAGTTGTTATTTCCTTTTTCTTTCATCATTACTTTTAAATGCTCTATGACAAATTCACCTGTACCATGAGAAAACTATGATTTGCTCCCTCTTTTTAAAGGTCTTTTGCCCTGAATAAATCATCAAATTTCACATTGTGAAGCTTTAATATTTCTCATGGAGAAAGGCAATATCAATTTAATGCTTTACCTCACTGTCTTCAAGCAAATGAGCACTTTAATTTGTATCTGACACCCTAAAGAACTTCTGTCACAATACACTCTTGTAAACACTGATCAACATGAGGTGTCACTTGCAATAATGAGTTAATTTGCAGCTGATTGCACCGTAATAGGTGGGTAATTATAGGGATCAGCTATCTGACGTATGTCTTGATACCTACCTGACACCCGAGAAACCTGTGGACACGCCTAGTGCAGCTATCTATCCCAAATATTCCCACAACCCCTCAGTCTTGTGTTGCACTAGGAGGTGACACTGGCATTAGTAGCTGACTTAAACATCAAAGACAAAGCCTTAATCCTTTAACAATAAGCCTGGATGTCCCTACAAAGACACTGTTTATGTAGACATCTCAGGTCAGACACCGCTTCTAAACTTGCAGGAGATACCTTGAGGTAACACTGCTCTGAGAATTCCTGAGATCACAGGTTTTTTCAGTGTTTTCACATGCCAACCTAGAAACAGCGATTCAAAGAAGGTACTAAAGTATTTGATAATTTCTGAATCTACACAGTGTCATACATACACTGCCCCCCATTCCCATCCAGATTTTCTGGGGGTGGGCGGTGAGGCAGTGATGATTCTGCTCAAACGAGCAGCCCCTCTAGCTGTGCTGTTCATATCTTTTCTCAGTGACATCATTGTAAAAGGTAAACACTACAAAAGAAAAAAGATGGTTCTACAATGTAACAAATGAGAGAAAAACTTTTATCCATAAAAAGCTGATGACACCATTTAGAAAAGAAATGTGTTTACCTTTCTTCTATCCAGAGGCCTAATAACTTCTGTGAACTAAGAGCCCATCTCCTGGCCACAGAGTCACCAGTAAACATAAATAACAGATTGTAGAGCTACTCACAAGTGTTGGCAGGGGCTTAGATTGGCTAGATAGAGCAAAAATATAGTATATAATACACACCTGGCAAAACAAAAAGGAGATTTGAACTCCTCTAATAGGATAATCAGCCATGTATTCTTTCACAGGTACTGTGACACAGTCCATCTTTTTCCACTAATGTGTTTCCCAGGAGGTGTGGATGCCCTAACAGACCTTCTACCATAGATATTTGTGAAATTGCAGTTGATATTGTGGGTACTCAGCTTTTTCCAGCATTTTTTCCCTTCCACTCATCCCCAGAGTATGCAGAACTTCCACACAATTGTGAGTACATCAGCAAGATGGCAGTAGCATTGTCTCACACAACACTTTAAGTAAAGATGGTGATATCTTGGAAGAAATTTCTGAAAACTCGATTATACACGCTTGGCCTCAGACACTGGTGTGCACGAGTTTGAAAATCCAACTCCCAGCGTGACAGGCCTTCCCTGCAATGATGTCATCACATCAGTCTATAAGAAGTCAGATGACACTTTTTTTTTGCCCCAAACTGCAAGATATATTGACAAAGTATTCATTCACAGACGTAGACATGCAAGGAAAATCATTCATGCTTTGTCTCAAAGTTAATCAAAAGTCCTGATAATGTCACTCCGGAGAAAAGCAAGTAATTATCAAAGCAAATCTTTGTTCTTCACAGTCAGTTTGTGTGGTACCATTGCACCATTGGTGTCTTTCCACTATACTTGTGTAACGTTAACGTTTCAAAGTAAAAATTCACCTTGTGCCCCAAATCAGAGGCTCAGTTAGCACTGACTTAAATCTTATGTAACTCTGGGATTTTGACAGGCAGACACCTCTACTGACTACAGATAGGTAATTTGTTTTGATCTGTGATTGTACCCCTCGTGTTCTGAGAAAGATGTAAACCCTCTTGTGAAGCTGTTAGGCAAATCCTCACAATGTGGGGAGAAATGGCCTTGGGGGTCTCAAGTTTTCACCCTTCTTCTTTGTCTTCTTCTTTTTTCTCCATCTTTCTTTCTTTCTCTTTTTCTTTTTTTATCTCGTATGAGAGACAAAGCCTCCTGCCAAACACCGAAGCCCCCCAGGAGCTCATCATACAGAAAACTGGAGCTCCTTGGAGAACACGGAGAACGAGCAAGGAGGGGAAAGGAGGAGGGCAGAGAAAGATAGAGTGAAGACAAGGGCGTGTGTAAAGGTGGGAAAAGGATGTTTGCATATTTGTGTCTATAGTCTGTCAACGCTATTATAGATTGTTAAGTGTCTATCAAAGTTGTAGGGAATTGTGCACATCCTGCAAGTCTCCCTCATTTGACACACTCCCTGCTATTTTCCTTAACACTGTCTTTTGTGGCTTGTGCCAGAAGTACCTCCAAAATTATCTACTAATTATCTGCTAAATATGTTTGTTCATGTTGGTTGAACAGCTTACTTAATTGAAGGGGTGCTCTACCTTCCTTCTGTTCTCCTCCTTCATGCCCTCCAAGTATGGGAGGTGGGGCGGTGGGGGGTTGCAGGCTTAGGAGAGTGGCTTATCTCCAAGAGCTCGTTATATTAATGCCAGTAATTATGTGTTTTGCTTACTTTTGATGTGCCCCTGTTCAAACGTGGAGAGTTAATAAGAGGATGATGGCAAATATGTCAGAGGGCCCTCTGTGTTGTCTTTAGGCTCTGGAAATTCCTGTGTGTACTCGTGGAGGTTTTGTACGAGTGTGTGTGCGTGTGCTTGGGGAGGATATGAAGGGGTGGCATCTGACTCGCAAGAATGTCAGTACACAGGTAATGGTGAAGCTTATGATCAAATCTTGACTTTGTTTTTATACTAGTGTTCTTCTCAGGAAAACACACACACACAGCTACCACCTTTACTCTGGAAACTAAAAAAGGTGGGGGTGGCAGTGTGAAGGGGTTTTGTAGAGGGGAATGTTTCAACTGTATTTTAGAGGCTTCGAAAGGTAGCCGCTCTTGCCAAGAAGAGCAAAGGGTCTCTCTGCCCTCCCTGAGGAAAATGCTGGCATGAAGAGGCACTCTCTAATGGACAGAAACAATCACTAATGAGGGAAATAAATGACAAATTCATACTGAGAGAGGAGGAGTGTAGAGGTAGAAGGGACGGCAGGAAGAACAAATAGTGTAAAGTTAAATTTGAATGATAAGCACATGCGAATACAGTACAGACCCGTACATGCACTCAGTGGTGTTTAGCTGTCATTGCTAATAAGAGTGTCTTTGATGTAAGGATAAGAGCTTGCTGATGGAGATTCAGACAGACAGTTGAATCACATTTTCATCTCCCTCTTATTGTGCATTGTTTGTGTTTATTCCTTTGTTTCCTCCTTTGTTTTAGCACAATGATTAATATGCTAAACAGCAGAACCTTTCTATTTTCTACCTTTTTTCCTTGTCTGATACAATAATGTGTAATGCAAGTGTGTGTCATATAAGATAAAATCCACCAACAAATTCACAAAAATGAGAATAGAATAGGTGAAAAAGTTGACCCCTTTTATTTTATTTTCAATAAAATAATTTTCATGTGTTAAATGAGTAAATGAGTAAAAGTGATATTTCAGTGCTTGTTCACATCAGACCTTATATGTAAATAGTGAGTTGTCTTGAAAGCACCACATAGTCAAAACTTTCTGTGACTCTGCTTTCAACACTTGAGTCATCATAGTGTAGCTGTATGCTACTGCACTTTGAGGCATAGCTTAGGGGGGTTTTTTTGCAAGTAAATCTAGATGTCACTGCACTTTCAATTAGTAGTTGTTGCATTTTTTCTTTTTTCTTTTTTTTTTTGGTTTTTCTTTAGTGCTTGACTTGGGTTGGGTTCTGCTAAATTTTTGAGACCCGGAAAGAAGAAAATCTTCGGCTCTCATACACATCCTATTCTTTCTCTGTGTGTCTTTTCTCTTTTCATCTCTTTGTACCTGTCTACGTCCCCTTGTGTCTCTGAGAGGCTCACTGCTTTGCGAATTCACTCCCTAGGACTGTAAAGGCGGAGACAGAGACTGGTTGAAACACACTGCGGTTTCAACATTCACATTCCACCTGTGTTTTGACAACACGTCTCACAAGAGAGATCTGAAGTGGTTTTAGAGTTTCTCTCTTTGCCATTTGATATCAAAGAGTGATCCCTGCGATGGCAGAACACGCAGGACTCCATGGGAGGGATTAACTCAACATTAAAAGTAATCCCCAGAGTCAGACAGTACTTCCCTACCAAAAGAAAAAAACAAAGAGACAACGGCACTGGATGTCTTTATCTGAGCAGCGATAGTTCCCATGAGTTACCAGGAACAGGAATGTCTTCCTCTATGAAATGTTTACACTGCTGATATTAAATAGGTTGACACTAGTGATGACAAGAGTAATAATTATCATTACTCGCATGACTGCAAGCTACCTCAAAGCTGAACATGAGATTAAGCAGGCAGTGATTACTGTCTTTGTTGCAACTGTGTGCTCTCACAGTAATGGCATTTTCTTAAAGAAGAAATAGTTACTTCAAAACTGTTGCTATTAATAGCTCATTAGCATGTTTTGAGACAGGAGGTCATCCCAAGCTCATCAGCATGTTGAACGTATTATCTATGGGAAATGTCACCTGAAGGGCATGTATTTATTTTTTTGTTAAAAAAGAAACTACTAATGTGATAAGGAGTGTGCATTTAGCTAATTAATTCCTGAGTGCTAGACAATGGAAGCTATAAATAGATATATATGGGCATTTTGTTAATATAATATATTTCAGAAAGTCTCCCAATGTCTCTCTAACAATGATGAAATACAATGAATACAAGGACAGTGATAATCGTTGCACTGGAAGATTGAAGTATATTACAAATTTCCCAACCATACAGGGCACCAAAGCCATGTACAGCAAGAAAAGAACTGCAAGTAAGTTAACAAAGGCCTACACCAAGTACCAGCATGCTCTGATCAGGGAAAATACTTTAACACAAATTTTTAGCCTGAGATATGGCATTTCACTTCTGCTGATTAGCATATAATTCAGGATTATTTTCCTGTATGCTGACGACAGAACACTCTCTTCAAAACCCATTGCCCTCTTCTCTGTTAACCTCTCCCTGATACCACTCTGACTTTTAACACTGCCCCGTTCTACACAGCTAATGATGTAACAGTCTCCTTAAATATGTAAAGTAAAAGATTTAATAAAACCTGGCCTAGTGTGATTATGTATTAAGTCTAAAACCCCACTCCTGGATATGCAGTTCTACAAGGTGATCCATTTTAAATCAGTCTCTTATCCACTGGAACAAGGGGAAGAAAGTTCATGTATAAATTACAGAAGTCGGTGTGGGCGAAGTTTTTCAATAAAAGAGTGTTCACACTCATAGTTTCTCAACTTTAATGTTGAGCTATCAAACACTCATTAAAATAAAGGTGAAAAAGGGAAATGTCACAGGTGTCAAAAAGCAATTAGTCTCCCTGTGCTATCACAATGTTAATCAGAGTGATGAAAATGATTATATGAAGCTTATTATCATGTATTCAATAGCAGATATTGCTTTCATGAGCGATGATACACTGGACGAATAAGAGATAATCCTGAGACTGCCGTGTTGTAGAGCAACTTTTAGTTGATGTTCCTAGAAGTCTAATTAAACAGGCACCTTTTAATTGGGGAATAAACTTTGTTTTTCCATAGAGTTTTCAAGTAAGTTTGCTTAATTTATGAAACAATACACTCTAAAAGGATCTTTTTTGTAAACTTTTAGATACAAAAATGTCCCAAAAATGTAAAGTTGCTGCTCTTAAGCCCAAACTACAAAATGGAGAGTCTGGACAGTTTTAACCCCATTCATGCATAATTACAGTGCATACTAGAAAGTCTGCTAATACATAAGTTTTGTTTCTTATAAACTTCATTTAATGAGTTGATTTGAAGATAAGTCAAAGTTAAATGTTAGCTCTTGTTCTTAAGTTTGTTACATTTTAAGTTGCATTAACCAGGAATTAAAACCAAACATATATTTACCTTAGGTGAACTAAAAAAGATGAGTTGGTTTAACCAAATCCATGCATGACTTTATACAGTGTACAAGCAGGCATCCAAAAATAATAATCTCACTTTTCGGCACTTATTGGTCACAGCAAGCAAAGACAGATCTCATTATCTCTGTTTGGGAAAAAAAATGAAATGTTATCTTGAAACAACAGACAAACTGAGATGAGCCACTCTTTCAATTTGAGTGCTTTTATGCCAAAACATAAACAGGGGAGAGGCAGGAGGAGAGAGAGACAGATAGACAGAGAGATGGAAGAAAACAGACCAAGAATAAGAGGAAGCAAGAGGAGGAAAGCATAGCTAATGACATTGGTATCAGATTTATTCCGAAGAGGCAGCAGAAGGAGGCAGGAAGGAAGGCTGGATGATTTCTTCGCCCCGTCTTCCCCTTTTCCTGATTATGAAAGGAGACATGGCGCGAGGTCGAGGGTCAAGCCAAAAGGAGACAGCATTGTGTAGAAACTGTCACGCACCGCCACCTATTTTGACATGCACAGGCCCGTTTGTTGTCTGTCGAACATGCAAATTGGCGAGTCCAGGCTGTCATATAAAGGCAGGCAGATATGTGCTGGTCGGGAAAATGAGAGACCACCTGTAACCAAGAGAATGGGGAGTGATGGACAAGCATTCAGTCAGCCTGCTCGTCATTTCCAGGCCCGCCATTCACCCATCAGTGGAGTATCCCCCAGCGCCCTCCTCCTCCTTCTTCTCAATCCTATCCCCAGCGCACACATATACATGTAAAAATCTATTCTTAATATTCAGAAGTAGGAAGTGAAGGGAAATAAATATATACAACGGAAGGAGATTGGAGGGGGTCGGTGGTGGTGATTTCAACCTGCTCACTGCCTAATAGGATCCTGCATGGAGACAGCTGAGGGTCAGGCCCAGATAATTAGTTGTCCACTGAGGAAACATCACTCTTCCAGAGGGAGTGGACAGGAGGGGGACCCTGTAAGGTGGCCTTAATGTTGTGAATCCCAAAAGAAGTCCAGAATGTGTCAGGTAATCAACATTTGATTTTGTCCCAGCAAGGCAAAAAGCTAAATGATCTCAGTTCTGTATGCTATAGAATAACAGGGACTGGCCACTGAGGCTGGACATTCACTTTATTATACCAAAAGATGACAATGTCATGCAAAGTCAATGCTCTTGTGTAAACTATGTAAGGCTGACCAATAATTAGCTGTCCAAAAGAAACATCAGCCTTCCCAAAAGGTAAGACAGAGAGCAATGAAAGAAGTGAACAGACATTTTAAATTGAAATAGTTGGATATTTTTCTTTTTTCTTTCTTTCTTTATTTATTTATTGCATAAGCCCATTTATAAAAAAGCTTAGCTTCAAATATTAATCAGTGCTTTATAGTCACACATTAGTGAGATTATCAGTTTTTGTGTTTGTTTATTCATTTACTAACGCTTACTACTGTTTGTGGTGTGATATTGACACAAAGTACAGCTTACTGAGTGAAAATGTATTTTTAAAAATTATAAAACCTACCTGAGTGTAGCACGTTTAACTCCATGGAGATCTTTTAGTGTTTTTCTGTGTTTGTGTGTGTGTGTTTGTGTGTACTCGCGATACTCATATGTTGGGGGGCATTCATTTGTCTACACAACCACAGTGTAGGGACCTTCCTTCTTTTAGAGGACAAAAAGTATCCACAATGTAAATCATTACCTTTTAAGACTTAGTTAGGGGAAGGGTTAGGATTAGGCAAGTAGGTGTTGACATAACAGTAAATTTCCACAACATTAAGTCAACATAATGTCCTCAGAAGTAATGAAGACAAGGCTTTGTTTGTGTGTAGCTCAGGTCACTAATTAATGATAATCAGCAGCATCCTCTGCATGCACATACATTTAAATACAAATACTTTGTCCACAATGCCACAGATGTACAGGTACACATTCAAAAACACAGAGGATCAACCTTTAAATCTCAGTCACTCAGGCACTAAATGTGGTATGTGGTCTTGTGTTATTTATTATGTTTTTAAGAGAAAAGTTTAAAAGAATTATTTTATTCCCCTTGGACACGCCATTTGTGAACCAAGCTACCAAAACAAAAGGTTATCAAATATGTATTTTTTTTTCCCTTACCACTGAATTTAAGCAATACATTATTACTCATGTAGCATTAAGATAATGACTGCTGTCTGTTGTCAGTTCACCAGGCAAAACATTTTTTTTTTCTTTAGCCAAATGAACCATTAATATTGAAGGATTAGGTCTCTTTTCTGGTATGATATAGGGCAGAAACTGTCCTCATTATATGATTTAGTCCAGTCAAATGTATTCAAATGCCACCTTTATTACCCTGGAGGTGCTTTGCATAAATTGAATAAATCCAACGGATACTCTGCGAGAATCAAACATATCAAAGGTTTCCTGTCTTTGAAGTGGGGGTAGTCTCTAATTCCAAAACAGATTTTCATGATAAATAAATACATTATTTATGAAATATGGGGTAGTGGCGGTATAAGAAGACCAAGAAGAAGACCAAGAAGAACAGGGAAAAATAAAAACAACGATAAAAATGCATAAAACATTTTACACTGTGGAAATGTCAAGAGACATTAAATGACATACAGAGTGGCGCGTGCAGACCAACTGCCTGCCTGATAAACAAACTGATTAGCATATGCACATTGGAGCATATGTTGTGCTCATTTGCTTACACAAAGTCTCAATCAGAATAAAACACTGCACTCGACGCATGTCATAAAAGTCTAGAAATATGTTGATGGGAATGATGAAGATGGAAACGTTTCAATTATTTCATCTCTGACAATTACACTGACGATGTGACAACCACCATGCAGCATGGTGCATAATTGCCCTTAGGAAATTTATAGAAACGGGAAATAAATAAAAATTAACTAAACTAACATGTTGACCAACTGCAGCACAAGTTCTCAAGTATCTGAATGTTGACATGTTGTCATAACATTAGCACATAATTTCATATTTTTTAACGTGAAATGGAATTTGTAGACGTGCAACAAAGAAGATGCTTGTTGCACAGTCAGCCTGGAAAAGTGGATAATTTTGGTAACTGCATGCAATGTAAGTTTGTTGTTATATCATTCTCTGCAATTACTTATGGCCCAGAAGATATGGTATATATGAAGATGAACCTTTATGAAGTGACAGGGTGAATGTCAGCATAGCAGCAGATCTAGGGTGGAGGTGGGACTGGGGCGGGGCAGTTAGTCAGGCCAAATTACTAACCTGCCTGAAAAGAGAATAAGCTTTCAACCTCACATAAACATGATAGAAACATACAAGGCATTAAGTGTGCTCCAGGATTCACATAGGCAAGTGAAGATAAATTATTTGAATAATTACACTATGGCATATCTAAAACGGACAGTCAGGAGGGCCTTTGCACAAAAGTTGGTCATTATTAGATTCCAAAATACACCTGAGCAGGTATTTTCTTTTCACTGATGTCTAACGTAAAGATTTATTAGCACTGCACACTGTAAGTGTATTTTTTTTTTTTGAGACTGACCAGCTATATCAGCTCAAACAATATTTAACATGTTTTGTTTCTCATTTTGTATGATTTCTTTTTGAAAACCATTTAATATTTGAATATATGTATAGAGAATGTAGACCTCAGGTTGTCTACAAGCAGTCTATATTCATGCTGTAAAAAATACCTTAGTGTTTTAGTACAGAAGAAGCACATTCATTAAGGTGGAAATGTTTTTGCCTGTTTTTTTTGTTTTTGTTTTTGTTTTTGTTTTCTATTACCAAAGGACTGCAAGAAATGCATATTAGAAATATTACAAAATAAATTATATTGAATGAAGTGAGGTATTAATCAATTAAATCTTTGAGTAAATAAGCACAAAGGGGAGACCATCGGGGTAAATAATGGAGGTTCTGCACCTACGCAAACGTTCATTTAACCTGTGAACCACAAGGTTATTTCTGTTTGAAATGACGTTAACACACACTTACACACACACATATATACACACACCAGCCTGGAGGAGGGATGATTTATGTGGAAAGATCCATCTTCATCATCTTGCCTCTCACCTTGGTCTCCATCAGTGTTAATTAAAGGAAGGTCAGTGTCACCCTCCTTGCTCCCCCCAAACCAACCCTCTTTTACATAATAAATCACTCCAGACACACAAAGGGGCTGTTGACACAAACAGAATGCTCGTAGCTAACTAGCTAACTGCAGTTCGTTGGGTTGAGGAGTCAATTCAAAGTGTGCCATAAATAATACTGAATGTCACAGTGCTGTGTCTTTGTCTGGAAACAAAGCATAGAAGACAAGGACAGGTTGTTCTGGGACAAAATTAACTTGAGACATACACAATATATACAATATAAAACATACATATCCCAAAATTAAATACAAAGAAACAATAAAATGTAAGTGAGTTTTAAATTGTGCTGTATAATACAATTGCTTTTTTAATTAATACATTTTTTTGTGGTAAATTCTTTTGTTTTTCAACTTTTTCTTCTTGGTTGGCCAGAAGCCATATCTGAAATTCTGTTTAAGACTTTGTGGTAGGTTGTAACATTATGTCAACAAGTTTATGTAAAATCATCCATGACCGAAAACAATAAAACCCCAGAGTAGTTATTATGTGGGTTACTTGCTGCATGTGCTTCCTTCCTTTATCCTCCCAGAAAAAGAATGTGCATGTGAGGATAACTTAAAAAGAAATATCCATTGGAATGAATACACCACCCACCCTAAAACAGTACATCAGTTTGTGACAGAGCTTTGGTCAGCCTCACATTGTCTACACCATTACTTTCTTGGAATCAATTTTCCTCCCCAAAAGAAACAAGAAACATATGCTTTGTATTGTGTACAATTTCCTAGGTTTTCTAGGTTACTGTCAGACTTGCATAATGAGGGCCATGGTGCTGCAGAGTTCCCCTCTTATCACAAACTAGCATGCATGGCCCCGCTGCTCTCTCCTCAGTCATCAAGCAATTGATGTAATTGAACCAGCCCTTTGCTGTCAAGCAAGCAGCGCAGCTCAATAGCATATGCTCCGAACACTCTGGACAATGAGAGCCACGCAGCCGGGCAGGAAGGCAGACTGGGTTGCTACTGTTCTGTCAATAAATTTCAATTCCACTAATTGTCCAGAATTCATTAACGGAGGCTTTGAGACAGCGTGGTTCTATGGAAAACAACACAACAATATGAGAGAAAAAAGCCTGGTATTTGGTGCATTTAAATTGTGAACTGCTGTTTTGCATTCCCTGGTTGGTGTCTGAGTAGATGCAGTAAATGATGAGAGTATGCTGGGAGTGTACTTTACTTTTGAATACAATTGTTAAGTTAATTAGGGAGTGACAGTGGAAGAAGGATAGCAAAGAAAGCAATTAATGACAAATACAGTATTAAAGTGTTTTACATTTAAAGCATTAATTGTCCTGTTTCAGAAAATATTTGAAAAAATCAATTTACAGATTAAGTTAAAAAGTTTTCTGGTGTGTATATTTTTTTTTTTAGCTCTGATTGTTTCATCATATGATTGTGTTTCTGTAAAAATAAACACTATTATTTTCTTCAGCAATATTTCCTGCAAATTTCTATTTTTAAAACCTGCTTCAGAGAAGTAATGTATCTCTGATGTTCTCCAGTGGCCTTTATACACATGCACTTTTTACATGTTGTGTTTTTACTATTCATCTTTTCAGTACTGTTAAATTACTAAATTGTATGTTTTGTCATATGATTTCAGTATTATAATCTAAAATATTATTCATTATATGATTAAAGTAGTGTTTCATTATGGTAAAACTGTGGCTTGATTTCACTTTATAATAAACAGTGTTTATTATAAAGTCTTGGCGGCTCCCAACATTTGACTTATGGTTGCATTACTAACTATATGAAAGTAGAGCGAATTATGGGAGTCCCCTTCCTACACCGTCTGAAGTCACAACAACAACAATAACTTCTTTCTCCTCTGTTTTTCCCCTTCCTCTGATATGGGCTGGCCTTGGTTTCTCAGAGTCCTTGTCGTCCTCCAACAAAGCCCTCAACGTCCCATGTATCTGCTTAAGTGACCAGCCAGGGTTCAAGGGTCACCAGGAGCTGCCACTTCCCCTGTCACAGGAAACAAGCAGCAGGAAGGCGAAAGGAGAAAGATTGGTGGGGAGGGAGGGAAAGGTGGAGAAGAAGGAGGGAGGTGGTATTAAAAGCAGAACAATGACAAGGAGGTTCCTGGAATTAGTGCTCTTTTTCTGTCTCTTACACACTTACACTTACACATGCACATACACACACATACACACTCATTGTAGGGCAGAGGTTTAAGGTGGATTATAGCAGTGACTAGGAAATGGTTTAAAAGCCGTTCATTATACTATGTTGGTTCAAAATTAAAGGGTCTTAGAAAAATTACAGTTTTTACAGATATTGTACTAGTATAAGATGTAGTCAGATTTCCACAAAATGCAATATTATGAGCAACTACCTCTCATGGAAATGCACACACACTTCTTCACACACATATAAGGTCCCAGTGAGACCAAGGTTATGGTCGAGTAAGCATGGAGCCTTTGCTGCTGTTGAGCCCTGCGCTGCGCTGCTACTCAGGAGGGATCACTAGATCACATTATCAATCATATAGCGCTGTACAATCAAACAAGCAGTATACTGTGTGTGTGTGTGTGTGTCTGTGTCTGTGTATTGCAGTCAGTCTTCTTCTTTCTTTGGCTTATAATGTGTGGTTATTTTCATGTGTTCCAGGGGATCTTCCAGTAAACCCCCAAATATTCCATGTGCACTTCAAGGGGCATCCTGATAAATCAATTTCAGGGCACGCATGGTGTGCTAATGTTATGTATATTTAATTTTAATTGCAACAATATAACTGCAGTAAAAACTGTGTAACGCACTGTTGTCCTTTTCAGAGATTTAATATAAGACAGCACATAAACCACCTTCCAGTTTTCAAACACGCGTGCACTGTGGTGCAACAGCAGGGCAGTTACCATGTAAAAAACTTTAAACTTGGTGCGATGGCTTTTTCCACAGAACCACTGATTCTCTTAGTGGGTACCAAAACACCACTTAGAGTGGCAACACTGTCATCTCTTTATTCGCAAAAGAGCATAAGCGCGGTTCCATGAAATGAAAATAACTATTATCAAGAAGCTTCCGCATGTGCAGGCTGCCACAGCAAAAAATGGTCCTTTGTGAGAGCAGGAGCTGACACATACATACTCTATGTGAGTGCAGTTATAAAAGTTCTTCAAAATGCTATATACCTAGTTATTTTGAAGGCCATCCTGTCATTATGTTTGATGTTGGTGCACGCTCCTCTTTTACCCGTCAAGCTTATTTGCTTTGTTTCAGGCAGAGCAAGTGAGCTAGTACCTAGGCCAAGGAGGCATAGATATAAAGAGAAAGATAGTTTGAATGTGCGGGCTCAGAGAGTCAAAAGGTTTTCCTTAATTGAGGGTAATTTAAAATAAAGAACATCTTGTAATGATAAAATGTACCCACTCTCCACATGTGCGCACAATATCCCAATAAATTACATCCTTTGAAATCTCTTTGAGAAAACCATACACACGATGTTAAATATAACAAGCAGTCAAGCCAAGAATAATATTTGTTGTTCAGGACTGCCTATAGTTGGAGTTTCATGCACATGAAATAAATATAGTTGTTTTTTTGTTTTTTAGAAGGTTTAATACCATATCAAAAATCATACATTTCTAATATATACAAAATTTATTACCTCATTTAAAATAATCACAACAAAATTTTAAAAATTTCTCAACATTTTAAGTTAACAAGTTGTATTTAGGTTATTAAGTAAGTGCATAAATTTTCCATATTACTAAAACACTAGGAAATTAGTAGCATGTTAACTACATGTTTTTGATAGAAATCCATTCATTTTTCTGCTAACAAACCTCAACCTACACTCCATATTTACCGTCCAAGCACTGTTTATAGTAATGGGATTTTATTATATATTTTATTTAATTTGATACTCCATCTTGAATTTGGCATCAAAATAACATGAATATTAAACTGTAAATTAACTGTAAACAACAATTCCATATCAAGTGTGGCTGGTGTGATATTTCCCTCTATCAGCGATACTGTCATTTTTACACATATATGACTGGTGATTTACACTACTGAAAGCATTTAAATAAGGCTTTCTTCCCAGCAGAAAAAAGAACAGAATAATTAATTGTTTAGTTCATACAAACAATGACACAAAACTGCTGTTTAGACACTCTAGTACAGATAAAGTACATTGGCCTCTAAATTATTAAGAATGTTACTGTTATCTTCCTTTTATCTTTAACAGATTCCCTTTTTAAACTATAGATTCTAAGGAAGAAGGTAAGGCAAAACTTTTACATCGTTCTCTTTGTTAAACCTGAGCAAAACATGCACCAGGCATGTGTGTTTACCCAAAACCTTGAGACTGCACTGCCCTCAAATGGCACGATGAGGTCAATGCACACGACTCTTTCATCCCACTCCTGTCTCTCTCTCTCTCTCTCTCTCTCTCTCTCTCTCTCTCTCTCTCTCCTTATAACTGCTGCAGGACAAAGGAGCATTAATTAAGAAGCAACCATGAGCAGCCAAGGAGTCTAATGCACACAGACGAACCACACTTATATGCACACATAGATACACACACACTGCAGTGACTCACAGCTATTCTTCCCTATTCTCCACAGCTTCTGATAACTGTGAAATTCACTCCCTATGCACAAAGACCGGGGAGGAAAATAATTTCAGTAATCGAGCTAATGGGTTTAAGTGAGACTGAAGAGCAGCCAAGAGCAGCTAAAGAGGAGAAGAAGGAGGGGAAGAGTCAGGGGCACGAAAAAGGCATGGTTGTGTGCACAGGCTTGAAGAAAAGAAGACAGTGAGTGGAAGAAAGCAAAAGAAATGCAGAGTGTCTTTTGTATTGTTCATGATTAGATTGCTGAAGAACAGAAGGGAATGCTCATTTTCTCCTCACTGCCATGATACAGTAGCTGATAAGAGTCACTCTGTGTGCACAATGGGAGGATTTGGAATGGTGGTTAATTTAATTGATAAAACCAAACAATGGCATAATGCTTGCAGACCGATTACTTTTCTTTTTGTGTAATCACCATAGAGGAAGTTAAACAAAGAAAAGTGAGGCTTCACAAGCAGTCTCTGACAATTGGGAATTCCTGAATAAATACACACACATAAACACAAATCTGTACGTAGAACAAATGGCCACTTAGTATATCAGGAGAAATGCAGGTCTCTCCTATTCACACAGCATTGTTATTTACACCAGAGCATATGAAGTGTTTTATGACTTTTCATACAGTTCATATTGGAATTGTAAGTATTTTACAGCAATAAAAAGAAAAACTGATTTCTAAAGTTAAAAAAAAAAAATGACAGACTTTACAGAATTTACAGACTTGTGTGACTTTACTGACATGGGTATCCAGGGATAAATTAGGTAAGTTAAATTAGGTAATTTAAATTATTTAGCTTTTATCTATTTGTTATTAATGACTAACCAGTTATGTTCATAATTAAAAAAAAAAAAAACAGAAAGAAACCCCACTGCAATAGGTCAACGCACATTGAACATTAATTGATATTTAGCAATGGTTTATTGTCAGAAGGTTACATTTTCATGATAAAAATGATTGATGATTGTGATAAGAGAAGAGATTCAGCAGAAAACAATAGTTGCACAGTAGGGTAATGCAATGCTGAGTCTACAACACTGTGGTCCTACTTTATCATTAGATAATTTCCTCCTGTGCTGATTGCGTGAATGATCATTGTAGTGCAATACCATCTGAAAGCGAATATAAGCCCCAAACAAGCTGCAGGCACTGACAAGAGCTGTAACTCTGTATAGAGATGTTTACTGAAGATCTTTTAGTTTACATTGTCTCACACGGTAGAAAAACGATGTGCTCCGGTGCCCTTGCAGCTCTTAGCCTCACTTAACTGCACACTTCACTTTCTATATTAAAAAAAGCATCACTAACAGTCACTATAAATGTATTTATCTTTCAACATTTATGCCTTATACAGTGACTGGAAAGAATTATGACTCTTACAATCTTGTCCCTATTTCCGAGATAACTAATCAAAAACACAGGGACACATTGCTCCATAGAGTTTTTCTTTGCTGTTTACAATGCATTGTCTCCCCCAAGGAATGCAACTTTTGACACATTTGAGGTGAACAGCAAAGAAGCTGCTAAAGTAAAACAAATCCACTTGTGATGATGAATGTTATAATTAACCTAACTGCTGTGCAAAATAGCTATATCATCTCAGTTACTGGCTTAAACTGGTCTTAATGTAATTGCATTTGATGGGATGTTTTCATTATATAAAGAGCCTGTGTAGAAAGGAGTTAGCCAATAGCTGCTGACTGGTAGATCAAGAATTAACTGTCATGTCCTCAGCAGAGGCTGAGAGAGGGCCAGATGAACCCCTTTTCCTCCCTGTTCTTCCCCTCTCTTTTCCATCCACCCAGCCAACCATCCCAGTATTAAGTGAGGCGAGCGACAGAGATATGAATGTGATATTCCCTCTGGTATTTTTAACCGCCGTATTGAATTCGTATAAAACACTTAAGGCTCCTCGGCTTCTGCCTGATGGGAGCCTCTCGTAGGGCTATCTTCGAGTCTCTAGAGAGAGCTTCTCTCCTGCCACAAAAAATTCCAGTTTTCTCTCTTGCACATCTATCCCTCCCTAACTCCATCCTAGCCTTCCGTCCTTTGCACTTTGATGCATGTGGGGATTTCACGAGGAGCCTCCCCACCCGCCCTCACTCATAAAAACCTAATGAAGTTAGAAGGAAAAGTGCATAAAAATCTCATTAGGAGTTCACCTCCTGATATCGGATACAAATCAAACTTAGAAGCCCTCTTGAGGATTGGTGTAATAAGTAGTGATAAGTGCTGTGTCTTTGGAAAAAAAAAAAAAAACTTGCCATTCCATGACATGTGCAAACAGGATGTTTGGTTAAAAGATTGTGAGTCTTTACAGTACATGTAAGTAACGCAAGTGAAGAGATAGCACACTGATGGGGAAGATTATAGACAGGCATGAGGCAGGTTGGCATCAGTTAAAACAAATAAGGTTTCTTATCTAAAGTTAAGTAAATTAACATGTTAATAATTTGACTCGAACAATGGCATTGTGGAAGAAATCTTCACATTTATCAGTCATGTGGTCAGTCATTGTCTCTGAAACTAACCACGAGAGAAGAGACCATTAATGACACATTCAGAAGGAGGAAGTACGCAGCATATTAGGCTGTACAATGAATAATACAGCACCCTGAGATACGCCTACACTGATCGAACATAACCTTATGAATTATACTGTGATGGGTTTTCATATTTATTTCTAGGCCTCGGCTATTTCTCATGCTTGAGTGAGCTTTATCACTTAACAATCAATTATTAACATGTGTCAGAATAAGGAGTGCTATTACAGGGATTGAGATGCATGTTGTACTGTACACCGGCCAGAACTGACAACACTTCTTGTACTCACACTCCCCTGTCTATTTGGGAAGCTTGATTTTAAGGTGAAAGTGAAATTTCTGGCTCTTAATTTGTGAATAATGCATCGACCGGATTATGCATTATACCAAAAATGTATGAATAAGTGCAATAGTACATTAGAAAGGTTTCTTACTCTACATGCTTGCTTTTTGCTATCATTTGCTGGAATATAATTAGATTTGATAGATATAGACAGTAATTATTCTGTTCTTCAACTGAGAAAAGTTGAAAGTTCCCTGTCTGTCATGATGATTAAACACTGCATATGATGTAAACAGTATTTTAAACAGTAAACAAGATAACCTGTTCAAGGTTCAAGGTTTAGTTTTCACAGATTATAGTTTTAAATTTTTCAGTTTTTTTGCATTAATTCAACACTCATACAAAAAGTATTCAACTGCTTTCCCTGATTAAGGTTAAAACAGTATGCCCCCCACCCCCTCCACCCCAAGAATATTAATAAGGCGTTCAAGTCAGTCAAAAATATCATCATCACATTCTCTTGTCCATCAACAGTGGTACAGATGTAAGCAATGGTAAACCTGATGACCGTAAAACAAAGACCACATTCATTATGCAGACAGATCATCACTCCATACTCTGTTCATTTGCATATATCACAATCTCATCTATTTGTATGATAATCTGATGGTTGATGGTTGAAAAGTGCGTATGTTTTGATTGGGGCTGCAAAATGAACATGGAATTTGAGAAAAGGGTGGGTGTCTTAATGCAGGTTTTGAATATGCAATGTGTGTCTGACCTCACAGGGTACAGAAAAGGAGGTATGTAAGATTTATAAGTCGTCTGCAGCCCCCCTGATTGACTAAAACACAGGGGATCATTTAGATAATGTATCTCCGCTCCTAACAACCGCTTAGGGTCAAAAACTAAAAGAAGTCCACTTTGACAAATACACCAACTGAAATGATAGCAATCATATATTTAAATGTATGCCCTAAACATACAGTATAGGACAATATATATATGTATAGAAGTTATTTTCTCTGTTTCCTCGTTTGATGGAATTGTTTACTTTTGGTTGGTTTGTGAATGATCTCATGTCATATTTTGTACGTGTGACCTGAATCTCAAGAAGGGGGAGGAGGCGGGAGGAACTTTACCTTACCCTTTTTTTGCAATGGCAATCTGGGTATGGGAGATAACAGAGTGAAAAATGTTGGAAGCAATCCACTCTGCCTTGGAGTAAGACCTTTACGATTTCACCACTTCATTAGGAAGTGGCTAATCTCTCCACTCGAGAAGCCTGATAAGGACTCTGCGCTAATGCAGGGGGAGTCAAAGTTCAAACAGCCTTCGATGTTTTGATGCTTAACTTACTAAAGTTCCTGTATGTTCATTAGACAGCTTTATCAGGAAACTCTTCTTACATTCCCCAATATCCATCAAGATTGGAAGAGGTGGTGGTGGTGATGGTGGATGGGGAGGGGACAAGGTGGAGAGCGGTGCAGTCTGCAGTTGTGTGGAGATAACAGATAGCAGGGATAGCGGGCTCTTGTAGAAGGAAAGATGGAGGGATGAAGTGGAGAGAGAAAGGGAGACGACTGGTCAGGCCATCTTCTCTTCTCCTCTAGAGCACTCTATATCTCGATTAAGCCTTAAGCCCTGACTGGAGTGTAAGTGTAAAGCCAATAGAGAGTGCGTGTTTGCCCTCATCCATGTGTGGTTGTGTGTATTACTGTATACTTGTGCATTTGTGTGTTCTTGTGTACTGCCCATATTTTCACCCATCTGTACAACTGTTGTAGAATGTGTGTGTGTGTGTGTGTGTGTGTGTGTGTGTGTGTGCGTGTGCGTGTGTGTTTCAGGCCTTGATGTCCTTATGCAGTCACATCTCCATCCATGCGACAACAGCCCAGGCCCCTCCACTCATCAATTTTGCATTGCCATTTAAAAAAGCCTATCACAAACTCCCCATCAGTTTCACATCGGCCCCTGGTGCACATGAAAAGGCCTATTTATACTGATCCCCTTTCCCTGAAATTGTTTTTCAAAGGGAAGATATTATTTTGTGCCCTTCTAGTATCAAAGGCTTGTCAGACCTCCAGAGAGTCAACCAATATGAAAGTAACACAGGAGCAAGAGGACACATCGAAGAGAGCAGACACACACACTCACGCACGCCCACACACACACACTCACATTTAGCCTGAACTACTTTGGGATGTTTGGATGCTCTTATTTTTGTTTACTGAATCTCAATTCTGTCACTTTGTGTCAGGCGACATGTGGGCTGCCTTTTAATTGGGTCTGACATGTTTCTCATCTTAGACTAACTTTACCAATGTACAAACATGGTGTTCATCCTTCACAGAGGAAGTTGTGAAAAATATAGAGTACAAACTCCAGAGACTGACTAAATCAAAGGTTACAAAATGTTCAGACATAGTGAAGTGGTATCATGTGTTTGAGTGCACTTGATATAGGGTGGTTGTAGTAGAAGCTAACTCCTGACGACAGGTGCATTTAATCAAAGTCATTGTATTAAGTCCTTTGGAAATGTTTCTCATAGTGGATCCCATCCTTGGCAGAGAACAGTAGGAACAGTAGATTGTATATGCAGCCTTTCAATGATAACAGATGCAGTATTCCATGGATACTGTATCATTTTAATATGATTAAAATTAAAGAAAGACCAGGAGTCCCACAAGGATCATTTCATGGGTCTGTAACATTTAACCTGTACATGTGTTTTTTGCATTCTCCAAGTGTAGGATGCTTATCAGTTATGCAGATGACACCTGTCTAGTGTGCTCATCTAATTACTATGATTCTATATGCTTTCTATACTTTCAGAATGTAAACAAGTAAGTGCAACAAAACATCAACTAAATATAGACTAAATATAGATAACAGAAATAATTATTTCTGGCGCTCAGTGTTTTCCTTCAGTGCTTCCTTCCTATGTCTAGAACCTTGGCACACTAATTCATGAGGATTTAAATTTCAGTGGCTACATCAACACAGGGAGAAAATCATTGTTCTTGAATCTAGGAAATACAGCTAAAATGACTTTATTGTAAGCAAAATGGACAGAAAAAATTCATTCAAATGCTTCCACGATATTTCTGTAAACTCATCTTTGGTTTCCTTTATATGACATATATATATAATAGTATAATGTTACACATTCCAACTAACTCAAAATGTTGCCTCTAGAAAAACTTTAATGTCAAAAATGTTACTTCAATTCTTACATTCATGAATGTTTTCCAAGTTAAAGGACCTTAAAGTACAAAGGGGTTGTTGTTTCCCATCATTGGGCTGAGCCCTCATAACTTCCTAAGTACATGAGATAGCCATGTGGCATTTTCAGGACTAAAAAAAATGCATCCAAGAGTAAATGTAAGTAAGTAAGTCTAAGAATTTGCAAGTCAAAATCTCATTTTTGTTGAGCTTGATTATTTCTATAACCAACTTTGGGCATCAATGTCACTGGGATGTATTATAGTTTCAGTAGCACAATAGCAAAACTGCTATTTTTCTTCTGCACTATTTTCCCTGGATGTTTTCAAAAAAGTGCATTTTGGCTAAACTTTCAAGGGTTATAAACCAGGTGGGAGAGGTGACTCATCAAAACAAGCTATAGCATATGGAAAATCTAGTTTTTACGTACATTATTATACCAGGTTTATCCTCTACCCATAGCTAATTTTTCTAATATAGTCCTATGTTAAAATGCATGAATGTAGCTTACAGCTCTGATATGGAGAAATAACAATGGTGATCACATGTTCTACATAAGTAGTTTGGACGTATCACATTGATCAAAGCACTTTAGATACTGAAGAAGTTTTTCAAACTCCTTGCAATTTGAACACACAGAAGGGCCTGGATCAAAGAGGGTCTCAGGATTAATGGATGCTCTTTTCGCAGTTTGTTGACTCATCACCTGTTCAGCTTGTGTCAGTTTTCATTTGGCATACGATGGTATCTCAATTTTACTAATTTTAATACACATTAGAGAGAAACATCCAATTGTTGTGACACTTGTGTTCAGTGCAGTCTGCTGGATCATACTGAGATGCTCAGATCATTACAGTACATAGTACACAGCATAACAAGTAATTACAGTATGTCATAAATTACTTACATCAACAAAGACTTTAGTGATTGTTTTAAAATGTCACTGTATTTGTAATAGCATTGTTTGTCATAGTTGCACATTAACCTTGCTGGCCTACATTAAAATATGAACCAGTTCTACCAGTTGACAGGCTACTGATACTATTTCTGTGATTGTTCCATTGAAGTACACATGGTGGTTTTGTTGGACTTTATTACTTCACAGACACCCAGGCATCACATAAAATAATAAAGAGAAGAAGTGAATATGTCTAAGATGTTTTATTCTGACATTTTCCTCTACCTACACAGACTATACCTCAGTGTATCTGTGAGTAGATAACAAATGAGGGTGCCAACTGGGCTGCAAAATGCCGCAGAGATAATCTGCTATCAGTGAGCCTCACTGATCCCAGGGAAAAGAAATGGGGCTTAGAGGGCGAAGTGTCAACACCTTAGATGTCTGTACATACTTAGCCCTGGAATCAAAGCTAAGGTGGCAGGGGCTGCTCACTATTTAGCCTCATATCTCCGCAATAGTGACATCTCTGCACTACAAACCAAAGTGTCTTTTGACTTCCCGCCCTGGCAAGGCAGTGAATATGATCTATGCATCTGAGGTGTTTTTCAGACAGACTGTATTCACTTCAGTTCCCCACGGAATTTTTTTTTTCTGAATTGTTTGTTAATGCTCAAAGACTGTGACCACGCTGATTGGCGCTGTTATCCAGATAGATATTTTATACTTAAAGTTAGCTTGTAAAAACATAAATACATTAGATAATTGCTTTTTAATTATGCATAGTTTGCTGAAGTGCCTCACACTAAAAGAGACCAGGAAAAACTAAATTAAAACTAAATAATTGGACCATTTAACAAAAACAAAGAAGATTGTGCACTTCAGTCCAATATGTTTTTCCATGAACATCTTATTTTATGAAGTCTGTAGCAGTTCAAATTTTCTACAGATCACATACCTTTATATTTTTGCTGAGCATTTTTGGTGACCTGCCCAGAACGTACCACACCTCTCGTGCTATGACAGCTAGAATAAGCACTGAAGAAAGTACTTATCCTAAATTCATGTGTCTAATACCATGCAATCTCCACACTTTTTAACAGATCAGAGTGACTGCAAGTAATTACATATTATCTTATAAAGAACCTGTAAAACATTGACTAGAGTGTCTTCATCTTAGTTTGATTTACATGCAATTCCTCAATTTTTCTTCATTGATTAGATGTAAATACACTGAAAAGTCAAAATTGTGTTATGTGAAAACTGCAAATAAGTGATAAATTGAAGGTAAACTGTGAAGAAATTAATAGGGAAACACAAATCCAGATACTTTTACAAAGGTGTACTGCGTGGTAAATTTAATCATATAATAAGCATTTAATAAGCATTAATATCCTATTATGTATTGTGGCATGTATGAAAATGCTGAGCAGGCCCAGTTGATTCTGAAAATTGTGGTGGACAGATGACTGTACTACTTCTATTGGGAAAAACACAAGATTAAATTAAATCTAGAAGTGACCACACTTTTACAAGAGAGTGTAATGTGATCAGCTAAACACAGATACCTGCTATCTGTGACTAAGCTAACTAGTGCTGAGTAACATACTAGAATTTCATTCAGCAAAAACTTGAACACAAACTTTTTTGGATGGGCTGTATCACACATCAGCTGGCTACAGCTGCCTATTGTGATCTACCTTTCAATGAAAGCACCCACACCCCCAACTTTAAGCCTGAGCAAAATCCAAAGTAGCGAGTCAGTAAGAAAAAAAAAATCATCCACCATACAGTTGTTATTAAAGGAAAAATTAGTGACAGAGGTCAAAGCAGTTTTTGTAATGTATGTAAACAAGTTGTTTCCATGGATGAAATTAAGCCTTTCCCCATTGGAGTCTGTGGGGATTGACTCACTTTTAGAACCAGCTTCAAGTGGCCATTCAGGGAATTGCAGTTTTTTAGCACTTCCATGCCAGCTTTATTTTCAGCAGGAGGTTTTAGCTTGGCATATACCTGAGTGCAAATGTATATTTTGCTTCATTTTTTAGACACTTCAGACAAATGTGCGAGCACTTCGAGCGTGAACTTTTCTTTATCCTACTCTGTGTTTTTTCCATTGATTGTGACCAGCACAGTCACTTCAAAAGGCCCAGACAGCTATAAGAGTGCAAAACAACTTCCATCCTTTACATCTGAAGGATGGATTGATCATGAATGTTACCACTCCCACCCTGATACTGACACTTCAGTCTAGCAATATTACCTAGTGGTTTCAACCTGAGCACAACAAAGAAAACAAAATATCAATTTGCTGCAACATTACATTTTTTTTGGTCGATAATACATTACCATGTCATTCTCTAGTTGTCATTCTGTCTTTCTTTCTCTGTCTATGTGTGCACTCGCATTAAAGCCGACAGTCACCAGTTTTTTAGTTTGCTTACTCCCCCCCATAATTCTACTTCCTTTCAACCATAAACACATTATGACAGTATAGTTTCATAGAATATAGAAATACAGACACTAAAACCTTCATTCACACAATCACACCCATATACCAAATGGTAGGTACTTTTTTACTCTTTTGATATAGATGTAATACTCCATGCACATTTTCCTACTCACAAACAACATAAATATACTGCCACTTCTACACACATCCACCAAGTCCAAATCACAGCACAGCAGCTTGATCTTTAAAAGTTCTCTTAATCAAAGTGCAGTTGTGAGGCTAATCAAAGGGCTCTAAATAACTCCATCTCCCAACACAGGCCATAGGAGGATTAAAAATCCACTAGCCAGAACTGGGTTTCTTCGATCTGGGGGCCGCTAACGCCTAATGAGAACTCCCCAAAGCCCCAGATCACAGCTGAGCTGCTGGGCGCAGCAAGTTAGGCCTCTCTTTAAATCCTAAAGAGATCCTATCAGGACAAGATGAAAATAGATACTGCCCTCTCTGGGTGTCAGATGATTAAAAGAATGGCAAAGGATTATAGAGTCCAGTTTGGATCTTAGTTCTGGGAGTGTAAAAACGAAACTCAAAGTGTTCCTGTACTTGTGTGTGTCTTATACATGGCATTAAGGCCCCAGCAGAGAACAGTAGTGTAAGACCAAGGATGAATGTATAGGCAGTTCTCCATTATGCAGACTTAGAAGACCTACAGTTTCTTTACTTAGATCTTATAGGGATTAGAGAACTGTTTGTTATGACTCATTAAACGCCTGGGCATTCTGTCCTTGTATGAGGTTTGATGACAGCTCAAGCATGCTTGTCTTTGTAGAACTGCTATCTCTACACGATAACAGTTTGCCCTGCACTTCTAATAACTGGATTATGATACTGGTTTGCAATGGACATTGTTGTGATTTGTGACGATTGCTTTCCTTCGTTAAACGCGTCTTGCAATTATTGGTGCTTAAAAATATAAAAAAATTGAGAAGTAAAGCAAAAGTTTTTCATTTTTCACAAAAACATAAAGTAATAAAATACCATACCACTCGTGTTTTCTAATCATCAGATGGACAGATCCTTCTTAAAACCCTGTACATGTTTTTTCTTCTTGATGCACATTCATTTGCTTAATAGTAAATATTGTAAACATCTTATTAATGCTTACATAAATTTTTTAAATCCTTAAAGAAAGATCTTATCTGCATGTTTTTTGCATACCTATGCATGCACACATTTTGCATTACTAGAAAACACCATTAGTCCCCCTTTTTCTTCTCTGTACAGTGAAACACATACTGGCAATCCATTCACCTGTCTGTCTTTTTAGAGTAGAGGATCTTTATGCTCTAACTAGACAAACACAGATCTGACAAGGTTGTGTGCACCTGTCATGTCCCTCTCTCTTATAACTTTAACATGTTCATGTCTGGGCATGGCAGGTCATTATAATAAATGAGGTGGGCTCAGTGGACAGCCTTGCCTCGTTCCTTTTCCCTAATGGGAGTGGAGAAATCTGCAAACCAGTACTTTACATTGACTGATGCTGAAATCTCAAAGAAACTCGTTAAAGTGGACAATTACGGGGGTGGGGTATGTCTCCCTGCCCAATCATATGAAATGTCCCTTGTTATTTTAATAATTCAGACAGCAGCTAATTTCTACAGCCCAACTGTGTCAAGGTAATGTGCAGCTCACATGTCCTAGATGTGTCACTTTGAACTTGGTCACTGCAGCTTCTAAAGTACGGCAGACAGGTTCCTAGTAGGGGGAATGGCGTGTGCTTTCAATTAAATCGAGTGTGGAGGACAATATTGAGAGAGAAGCAATGCAAGGGGAAGAGCTCAAACCTTTTTTTTTTTTTTTTTATTGTGTGGCATAACATCTGTGGTGGTGCTTTTCTCTGTGCATTGTATATGCAAAGAGGTTTGTATCGCTTTCTCGATTTGACAGCAACCGTATTCTATGCTCAGCACTGCAGCTGCCATTCACTGACAGTATGTTGAATTGAACACAGAGAAGGCATAACTTGTATGAAATTTTCTCCCCCCTTCTGGGGCACATTCTGCCCTCAGTGCTTACACAGCTCAACAACAGACCTACACACATACCTTGATGCTCAAGTCTAAGGCTGTTAGACCCTCCACTCACATCTGAAGTGGCTTAGCACAAGTGCAAATCTCTCCAAACCAGACCCTGAGGACTCTATTTCATACTCCCAGCCCTTTTCTGCCTCTTCCTCTCCAATATGCCTGACCTAGACGTCTGCGCTCCTTTCATCCACATTCCCATGGAAACTCATTTAGCCTAGCTAGAGGGAGAAGGCAGCCCTGGGTTCAATTGGCTGGATTTACACTTGAGATATTATTCATTACATTAGCTGCCATGCTGATCTCTTGCTCGGTTGTTCTCTCTCTCTCCCTCTCTCACTTTCTATCTCTCTCTCATTGTCTGGTGCCAGGCTTCTCAATATATTCCCTGTCTTAAAATTCATGGACTTCTCCTCAATACATACCTATATTCAGTTTTCTTCTATTGTTACCCACCCTGTCTCATTGCCACATGGAAATTGCATTCTTGAATGTCAAGAGCAATATTTTCAAGGACAAATTAAAGTGATGGCACCAAACTGCTGCATAACAAAGTAAACTTGTCTTAGATTTATTGGAAACTATGCCAGCGATTGTAACAATATGCAAATGCAGAGATAGTGCCTCCTGTTAAAAAAAAAACCAAAAAAAAAACCAAATAAATAATAAAATATGAATAATTGAATTGTCTACGCTTGTTAAAACAATTCAACATGGTGTCTAGACAATGTAACAGTAAGAGATTTTTTTTATCTTCAAAAGCCAATGTGTGGCTATCAGTACCATGGGATGTAATGGCTAATTGTCCTTGCTGCTGAAGATTTTATGGTCCTTAAGCTTATTATATAATTGCTTGCCAGAGCCTCTTTCCTGCAGTGAACTGAACGATAATGAGTGTGCATGTGTGTTTGCATATCAAAGGAAATGTATGAGTCTTCTAATTCACATTTGTACTTAATCCCTATCTACCATCCTTTCCTCTGTCTCTGTTAGCAGTATATTTAATTATATTCCGAGTCTGTTGTTTGTCACCTGTTAGGATACAGTGTGTAGCAAATTAATACACATTTTAAAGCTGGAAACAAGCCCATTATTTCAAAATAAACATTAATATCTTGAGTTGCAAACAGAACTGCTACAAGCAGGACAAATGACAACAATTAGGTTTAACTTGAGTTCTGCCAAATAATCAGGCTCTGGCTCTTTGAGTTGCAGGTGGCTTTATGTATCTTGGACTGGGCATTCATCTACCTGTCAATGAATGGCTTGGCTTGTAGATTGTGAATATGGCTGTACATGGCAATAAATGACCATTTAATGCCTAAAAACAAACTGGTCTTTGGTCCACACACAGCCCATTTCACTGCACCCTAGGCAAAGCAATCAAGGTGTTTCCTCAGCTTCATCAGTCCTGGCAAAGCAACCCACCACTCTTCTTTCAAAGAACAATGTATGCAAGTCACTCTTCTGAGCACCCTTTTCTTCCTTGTCTTACTTTTCAGTCTGTGAAAGTCTCAGCGTGGTCACTCAGGTCCTCTGGCCGGGCTCTTTTAGGACAAAAACACTTGATGGGGCAGCTTTTAATCCTCAGTGTGCTTGAGAATTGGAGAACCACTAAAAGTGTGGGAACCTTCCTTATTATGGAAAGCTTTGCAGCCATTATGTGTACTGTAGTTTAACTATTTATTGTGTACTCTTCAGCTTTGCATTTTTTTTCATGTTTTTTGTTAGTTTTTTAATTCTATTTGTTTAGTTTTACAATTATTTTTCATTTTACACTTTTTTATTGTGTGTTGTCTGTTGTTAGAATCTCTACAGCTGAACTGTCCTATTAGATGGCATCTATGGTCATCTATAAGGCATGTTAATTTGTTCTATATTTTTAAAGTGGTATAATACACAATTATGTTTGATTTCACTCATTACCTGATTATTTTGTACTTACATTTCGAACTATATATTCCTTGTCTGTGTAAAACTACACCTTACATGTGTATAGTTCTCTGTGGGTATGTCAGTATACTGTATACATATTTTTGTTTTATCTGAGGTTAATGTCTTGAAAACCCTACTTAGAAACAGACTTTAACACAGACTCCCAGGCATTCAGGTGAACCTGCTTTTACTGTTTTTTATGTGTTTTATATGTGCGCATATGTGTGAGAGCGCACACACACACACACACACACGCTCTCTGAGGGGAGGGGGGAGTGTATCCATCTTTTCCCAGTCCATCTTTTGGAGATAATGACGACCATTTCTTCTTCTTCAGTGACTGATGACAGGCAGAACTAACCACTAATGGCGTGCCAGTGGTGGAGCGCGCCACTTATGTTATTTTTCCTGACAAGGCTCAGGGGAAGACTTCATTTTTTTGACACTTGACCATGCAAATTCACTCCTGCTACATTATTCCACATTTACATCCATCTTTCACCC
>VUQS01002268.1:0-12401 GCA_015108495.1 Heterochromis multidens | reverse complement strand
CAAAAGAACACAGATTAAACCCCTGGATATAAGCTGGGTGTGATATGGGATATGTAGACCCTCTGGTATAGATTTGCCTGCTTCTGCTCAATTACTTTGGGGACAAAAATGTATCAATTTTAAAGCTCGTCCATTAGATTGGACTACATTTTGATTGTTTTCTGACTTTTAAAGTAGTCGAGTAGTCCCTTATTTTGTTAAGATCTGTTTAAACAACTAGTAAAATGAGTCATCAGAAGCATCCATAGCACAAACTAAAAGAAAATAAGAAACTGACTTATTTTTGGGTAGATCAAATCTACCTCGATGCCACCAATAACCAAGAAGCTGTTTCTGTATGAAAACTACCGACGGCTGATTGAAAGACTCAACCGGTTCAAGATTCGTCACAATTCACAGGCTACTGCCCATAAAATGACAAAGGTGACCTTGACCCATTAGGCGATCACTGTGTGCAAGTTTCACTAAAATCTGACCAATATTCTAGGAGTAGGGGGGTAGATAGAGTATTAAGAGGAGTATAGAGGTTCGTGGATGCAGTGAAGGAGGACATGAAGGGTCGGTGTGACAGAGGAGGATGCTAGGGATAGAGTGAGGTGGAGGCAGATGATCAGCTGTGTCGACCCCTAAAAGGGAGCAGCCGAAAGAAGAACAACTCCAGGAGGAGTAGCATGGAAAAGCTACAGCACAGGCTCGTGAGTCCTTCAGAATTCCCTCTGAAGGTGAAGTCTGCAACTTCTTATGCAACTTGGTGAATTTCAGCCATCCTCCGGGCTTGCTGTGAAAACCAGCTAACTGTGATGTGGCAGCTGATACATAGAGGACCAGCCACATGAAAAGATCAATCTCAACCTGAAGTTGAAGTTGCAGCCTGTGATCGTGGTGCTTTTATTGACTCTCAAAGCCCAACAGCCTGCTTTTCAGTAAATGGACCAGGGGTTGCAGAGATGATGGTAAAAGAGGGGCAACCACACCCTCCTCCTTCCACGTTATCAAAGCAGACTGTTTGGCTGGCAGCATGTTGTGCGGTTGCATTTTAAGATTTTCTGACTTTATGTGTCACAACATGGTCAAATGCAAAAGGGGGATTTAATTATGACTGGATATAAGCTTGGGCCTTTTTTAACGCCAGAGTTAGCTGGCAGGAAATGAGGCATCCCAAGCTGCAGGTGAAGCAAGTTGCACGATCTGTGCCTTGAAGCTCCCTCATAACTCCCTGATAAAGTTCTTTTTTTCTTTTCTTTTTTTTTTAATCTGCTTAAGATATTTAATGAATTTTTTAAAAAAAAGCTTCAACATGAGCATCGACAGTATTTCAGCACCTAAACCACTCTTTAACAAAAACCCAGCAGGAGCAGCAGCCTACCCGAGCTGAGAGGAGGGACGTCGTCCGTGCTCGAAAAGTCCAGTGTTGCTCCTGCGATGTCCACCATCTCGTCATCATCATCTTCGCTGGGATGATGAAGGCCGTCAAAGCTCCCGGAGCAGTACCCGGGGTTTTCCATCCCTTCAGAGCCTGCTAATATCACAGCAGAGAGAAAGGGAAAGGAGAAAAGAGAGAGAGAGAGAGAGAGAGAGAGAGAGAGAGAGAGAGAGAGAGAGAGAGAGAGAAGGCAGACCAGTTAAACCACTAAGGGAGGGGGTCAAAGCCTATTTTAAATTGAAACCATTAGACGGAGCAGCGCAAGGCCTCTTAAGATCAGTTACTAATTGACTGTTGGCCTGAGGAAATACCTTCACATTTATTTTCAGCATGCTGTGCCCTCTTGCCTCTTGAGCTCAGGGTTTAAAGATGGACTCGTGTATTTATGGGTATTTAGCGGCATGACTGGCCTCTCCAAAAAGCAGACAGGCTAGATGAGGACACTTTACCGTACAACTACTTTACTTTAGAGTACAACTAATCCATTAGCTCAGGAAATTGTAGCGGGAGTACACAAACAGTTTCTGACCTTTGTAACATCAACAGACTTAAGACAAGGCAGACTTAGCTTTAACCACTATGAATACTTGACTAAGGCAAAATCATAGTCATAATTATTTGTCACATTTACTCCACAACCACCATGCAATTATTGAACTTTAAATTAAACAAAATATTCTCACAGTGGATTTCCCTGAACTTTAAATAAAAGAAACAAAAATAAATAAATACGTGAATGAAAAGAGATAGGGGGGAGATAGTGCAGGAACACCAGCAAGTGCTGCTCAAAGAGGACCAGGTGAGAAATCCTCAGTAATTCAGAGATAAATGAGAGCGTACTGAAAGCAACTGTTAAATAACCATTCAGCAGGTTCATCAAAGCAAACCTTGTTTTACTTTTAAGTCCTTTTGATGTAAATCTTGATAACTAAAACCTCTTCTTCCTTAGTCTTGGCTATGGCTGAACTAAGCAGTGAGTAAATCTGGGCTCTAAGGGAGGGGCACTGGATAAAAGATTTTTATCACAAATACTTTGCTTTCCTTTATAACTGCTGGAAGCCAATATCATAACTAAAAATAAAATCTGATAAACCAAATCAGTCCTTACACTATTTGATCTAAACTAGTGATCTACTAAACAAGGTCACTTCACCTTAAGATATGTCTGAAGGAGGAAATCAGCAGTGAGGAAATGTCTGCAGCACTGTCCAATCAAAAGTAATCATTAACCAAAGTACTTCAGATTCTCACATAACATCCAGGAAGTCACGACTATATTCAGTATCAATATGTTCTTATTTGCCAAAACTTTATTAAGGTAGATATGTTTTATTTATATGCTTGCACACAGATATGTGTTTCAGAGTTAGAAGCAATCATACAGATTGTGTTAATGGTATTTTGGCCAATCAGTTATGTGAAATGTAAATTAAAAAATCTACTTAGTTTTTTAGACAGAATTTTAACCAAGAGTTTAAATTATGTTAGCACCTCTTACACTTTTTGCACTCATTGAGATGTTACTATATTAATCTAATGTTAGCTTTCGAGGCGTCTGTCACACGGGCCTAGAGACCACTCGGTGACACACTGGCAATTGGTTGCTAGGGAAAACAAGGTGAAATCAATTGCAAAGAGTATACACTGCTGCACCAAAAACGTCCTTGTGATTTCTTTGGTTGCTAGCAGATTGCTACAGTCGCCTGTAGTTTGCATGGAAGACGCCAACTTGTCTGTCAACACTCACCATTTACTCTCTGAGTTTTAGTGAGACTTGAGAATGCAATGCAAACTGGAGGCACAACCTTTACTCTGAAAGTCAATGTTCTCCATTTCTGATTTGCGTCGCACTTTTCATGTTTCACTACTGCTTGGTGAATAGTTTTGCAAGTGTTTTCAGATTAATCTGCATCCTCCACGCAAACTACTGGCAAACACAGCAACCTGCTAACGACCAAAGCAATCACGAGGAGGGTTTTCAATGCAGCACTGTATACCTCTTTGTGACCAATTTCACACAAGTGACTGCCAGCAACCTCCAGTTCAGGAATACACACTTTTTCCTAGCAACCGGCAGTTGCCAAGAAGTCACTGACCAGTCTCTAGGTCTGGATGAATTGGGCTTTAGCTGCCGATTTCCCAGGGACTGCCAGCAACCGCTCACCAACTGTTTGGGGAATGTACATTTTTCCCCAAGTGGTTGCCAGATGGTCGCCAACCGGTCCCTAGGCCTGTGTGACTGAGGCCTTAGTAAACTCAGGCAGCCATGTAACAGGCCCTGGACCAGTGAAGCAAACATCCAAAATTTCTATCTATCCAAATTTTATAAATTCTTTTTATTTATTTGCTTGTTATTTCAACTGCTGTGACAAAAGCATTTCCCAAATATGAGCTAAATAAAGCATTTATATTACATTTGCTTAGGTATTTAGTTTAATCGTGTGGAAACCACAAAATGAAACCTGAGATATGTCCATCCAAAGCGGTTGACAACTCCCCTAAGTTGCCATCTCTATGTAAGGTCTAGTTTGTCTGGTGCAATTTCTTTTAATTCACTTGATGCATTTATCTTCACTTAATACAGACTTACTGTGTAAGCTGGTTACATCTGAACTTACAGAAAGCTGATGTAACTAACTCCAGGCAAAATGATCACACTTATCTTAACCCAAACCAGCTGAACTCCCAACATTTTCTATCATAAAGGATTGTGATGAGTATTGTTGATATGCTTTTCCTCTCTAATTTGATTACACGTAATAACCTGACTGTTGCTTCCTATTCTGAATGAAAGTTTTGTATCTTTTAACCCACATAATTCCAAACAAGCAATTTAAATGTGCATTTCCACAGAATATTGTGAAGGAGCTCTTTGAATCTGTTGACCTATTTTGTGAAGGCATACTGAATGTGTTGACCTATTTTGAACATGCTGTTTTTATCTGCTAACCTGTTTTGAGAAGGCCATTTTTGAAAGTGCCTCAATAAGCTGATTGACCTACAAAACAATGAATCCACATTCTGTGACCTGCGTGATGCAGCTCATTTTCTATTTGATTCATCATTATTATTGTTATTACATTGGTCTACAAAAGCAGTACTTGTGCAGAGTGCAACAGTAATGTTAAAAGCAGCAGTTTTATCTGATACCTGAAAAAGTAAGAGCAGCCTCTGACGGAGTTGTGGTTGAAGTGTTCTGATGTCTTTTCACTGCCATAGTCCTCACCAGGGTCTGCCCAAATCAGGTCGCACATTGGCCCGAATGCTGGAGGCTCTTTAAATCTGTCTAACTGTAGAGCACAAAAGACAAACACGCTTAGTTGAGGTACTGTATGGTTGTGGCAAAATGGCTAAAGACAACAAAGTCAAGGTAACAGACTGGCTCTTACAAAAGCCCTGAACTCAACTGCCTCAATAGAAATGATATGCAAGAACTGAAAAAATGAAAAAAAGCAACAGGCCTACAAACCTCTCTCTGTTACACTAGTTCTGCCAGCATGTACAGGCCAAAATTCCAGCATGTTATTCTGGGAAGTTTGTGAAAGGCTACAACACATATTCAACCCAAGTTAAATAAGTCTGAATAAAAACTGATATAAACAATTTCCTTCCTTTTTATTCTGACTAGAGCCCAATTTTTGAGACCGATACTGACACCAATATCACAGCACATCTGCCAATACTTCTTTTTATCAGACACACAAAACATAAACACATTTTTCTAACATTTGTTATATGTTGTTATTTATTTACGCTCTGCTCGACTGGTTTTTGTTTTTGTGGTGCTCCAAAAACCTTATTTCAACTGGGAAGTTCCAGAGTCCCCTCTGGTGGACAAACTATGCAACGTCAATACTCACAACACGGTTGAGTGTTTCTCCGGTCTCTACTTTTTAAATTTTCATTTATCAGCCGTTATAATTGCAGATACCAATGGATTGGCAAATAGCTAATATTGGCCGATAATACTGCAGACAAATTGGTTGGGCTCTAATTTCGACATTTATCAAACTTAAAAAAATGGATTGCTACATCAGCCGAATATTGTTATTGACCGATATCAGACCTGCTGACTGATATCGGCCAGTACGGCACATCATCAAATAAGGCATTTACTGATGTCTGGTATTTATCTGTTGTGTCACATTATTTTTAAGCTGACTAAATGCTCAAAAATACTGTCATGAAGTGCTAAAAGATTACAAAACAGGTCATTTTTTGTAATGATTTATTTGTGTCCATGGCAAACTAATAAAAAAACTATCAGTACTAGACTCAGCTATCAGCCAATTTTGTTATTTTTAACATTTGTATCAACCCAGAATTTCACAATAAGTGTATCCTACATTCATTACATAAAAGGTCGGTCCTAACTAGTCTAAGGCAGGGAACACTTACTGGGGAAAAAAATTTCAGGAAGTGTGAGAAACAGAGTCTAAATGTATTTGCCCAAGGGGTATTTATACTTTTTAATTGTGTGTCACAACTGTCCATGTCTAACAGACTGTATATAAGAGATGAATGTTTGAAAAGATTTGAAAAGTAAAGACATTGTGATGTGCCTTAAGCCTGCCTTTATTCTAATGGCCAGCAAGGAGGAAATATTGTACACCAAGTTGCTGACTTGCTTATTTTGATGTTACTGTGTTTTCATGTCACCCTTTGGTGCTGTCAAATGTGCACATTATGGTAAAACTTGTGTTTTCATTAACAGCCATATTGGTTCTCCTGCCCATTTGACCAGGGCATCTATGGCACAGACAGGAAATGCCCTGTTCTGGATTTAAAGCTACCAACACTGGAACAGGCTGCATAGAACAAGGCTAAAACCAGGTGTAATGAGGCACGGCAGAGTGAATAATCTGTGCAGTATTTAGAGCTGAAACTTATTCATATTCAGACATATTCTTGGAACACATAAGACATTAACTTGACAGGCATTTTGCCACAATGTCACAAGCCAGTGGTCGATCACTTACTTTTCTTATGTCATCTAGGCAGTTGATTTCTGGTGAGAGTCCACCATGTACACATAGGAACTGCTGGTTGAGTAGAGCAGCGAGGGGCAGGCAGTCAAAGGCCTCCATACAGGCGTCATACACCCGTTCAGAGTATTTAATTTTACCTGCAGTAAAACACAAATTATGATTCACTCTGTAGCTCATGATTCCTGGCAGAAATGGTAAAAAGTCTGTTGAATTTGCTCACTACAGTGGTATCAGCAAAGGTTTGTTAGAAGTGTTATGAGCAACTAGCACAGCTGCTCTGCCAACTGTGCCACTAGTGATTGTTTCCAGACAGCTTCTGCAGCGCCACTTGCAGAAGACTGAGGGGGGTCAGATTAGGTCAGGAGGAAGTCAATACCTTATAGAGAAGCAGCCAGGACAGTACAATGTGAGTGCCAGTTAGAAGTGGGTGCTACTGTCAGGTCATAAAGAAGAGTGTCCAGATTTAAGCTTAGTCTTTGAAATTGAAATTATTTTTTAGTTTACCCTGTGGAAACGCAAGTTTTAGCAACTGAACACAGTTTTAAATTTATTTTTGGGACTATTCATTATAAAATAGATTCTGCCTAATACTAAACTGGAATAACAATGAAAAACCACTCATGGGATGAGATATATAAAGAAGTTTTTGCAATTAGAGAAAGTAAGAGTTAAGCTAGACTAATAAAACAGCATTAACTGTATGCTATATACTCCACACCATAACCCATTGATTTTCAGACAAAGAGCATTGCTATAATGAAAATCATCAAGAGTACCCTTACCAAATTTCTGTTTACATGAGCTCATGGCTTCTTTGTAATTTGGGAGACGGTCCTTAAAGACCTACCTTTGGATGAGCTTTTTTGTATTTGTATATCATTATGCACTGACTTTTTCACCTTGCTAGAATTTTGGGTTAATTTTAGGTCTTTTTTATGCCTCAAAACATAAGGTCCTGCATGAATTTCTGCAGCCTTAACTGAGCTACATTGTTGCCATTTGCAGACCTTTTCCATACCAAGTGACATGTGATTTAATTCAAAAAGTATTTAAAAACAAAAAGCAGGAGATCTCTTTATCTGATATTATATTTATATTATTATGTCTTTTTCTTCAGTACTTTCCAGCAGTATATAATAACAGTTCTTAACAAGAACAATGAATTAAATGGATGTAACCTGGATCGGGGTAAGGGCCATTGTATCAGGGTTTTTTCCAGCATAAATGAACTTTTGGTGCCCCCGAAAAAGACTGTAGTCAAAGCCAAAACAGAAAATAAATGGCATTGTAATAAAACATGTTTTTAACATGTTTAATGTGTTTCATTTACTTATGTTAAACATATTTATGTGTTAAATGGTGAGGAAAATATTCGATTTTTGTCAGTAAGTTAACACGGGCTTATTTAAGTAATAGACCAATCGTGCTTTTGTGTGTAATCATCCTCTAAAGGCTTATTCTAAGCCATGTAAAAAACCCTATAAATTGATGAGTAGCATAATCAATTAAATATTATTCATTCTTTCAGATTTTTGCTAAAACTCAAGCCCATTTTGAGACAACACCTTGCTACATGTCAGTTTCATAGACACATAATACAGATGCAACAATCTCACAGTATGTATCCCATCTGAAAAGCCCAAAGTCGTAAAATAAACCCCACTCTTGATTGCTAAATATGAAAAAAAAAAAAAAAAGAGCTTAATGTTGCTTTTGATTGTAATATCATTAATGCAACACTTTGTACAAACAGTAACATAACATAGGTTAAAACATTTGGTGTGAGGTAACACTGACAGGGATCATTAGCTCTAAACCATATTTTACTACTACTGTGATCCTGTACTGTGTGTACTACAAGACAAAGTCAAGAGAGAAGCTGTGATCACAGCTGTAATCATTTACTATAACAATCCATAATCTCTTTGATTAAATTTGTCAGCGTTGAACTGATTATCGATCAACAAGCTTTTTCAATCAATAAGTTTTTTACTCTCTTCTCTCTCTCAGAATGGGATTATCCCATGCATAAAGAAATAGGTGGCAGACTCATGCAACTTTGCCTCTGAGGAAGCCCTGTAAACTCTAAAGTAAACACTAAAGCATGTTGTGCACTAACCACAGTCCATCAAAGAAGCAGTTACTTTTGCTACCCCTACTACCTATCAGCATATTTAGCTTACATATATGCTTTCATTATAAAAATACGTATATATTTATACACCCCAAAATGTAAGTCTTGCACTCAATCAACCACAGCCTGAAGCACTAACAGGTGGCAAGCTGTCTGTGTCTGTGTGTCTGTGCACAGATGAGGTGGTATGTGGGTGGGTGTGAGCAGAGATATAGTGAGTGAAATCTATTTGCAGCTGGCAAGGCATTCTTTGCTGACTGCTTTCTGAGTTTGCATGCTAATGCCTCCACACCTGCTTTGCACGCACACATACACACGCACACATACACACGCACACATACACACGCACACATACACACGCACACAGTTACACACATGCACTGATTTCAATCAGTGCATGTGTGTAACTGTCTAAAAAGCATCAACAGCATGCCTCGTTGCTCTCCATGCTTCAGCAGTTCGCCGTCAGCAACACAAACAGGAAAAAGGCTTCATCTCCTCACTGGAGACTCGCAGATGAACTGCTGGATCTTGTGACGGGACTTCCCAATTCAACATGTTTGTGACAAATATGTCCTACTTATGGGATGCTAGTCATTTTACTAACGGGAATCAGTCATCAGAGAGAACACACTCCACTTCCCTGACATAAAGCCTGACTTAACATAGCTATATTTCCCTGCAATATGTGCTTTTCAATTCTTCATTTGTGTCTGTGGTACTTAAGAGTAAAAAGAACTATCAATGGGACTTAGAAAATGCCTGTGAGAGCAATCCTGCAATCACACTGTTAGTACCAGACTACACCATTATACCTGGTCTATATCTGAAATTTGAAGCCTGATTGATACAGTTCAATTTGAAGTGGTACAGAGAGCGTAGGAGCCCATTAGAATGGTCTTCATATGGCTGAGAAAAGAACCACACTTACATTCCTGTTTGAAGGTGAAATACTCTGTGAGGTGCCGGCACTCGTGGTTCCCACGCAGGAGGAAGAGTGTGGTGGGGTGGTTGATCTTAAGCGACCAGAGGTAGAGAACGCACTGAGAGGAGAGATAGCAAAGAGAAAATGTGGGAAAAGTCAGAGATATGTACTGATAATTATATTCAAATATATTCAGTGTTTCCCACACATAGGCTTCCCTCACGACTGTCACCAAGTGCTGCTCAAGAGGGAATCGTTTATTTACTCTTCAAAAGATTTTAAGGTATGGACCCTATTATGTGAAGTACCAGGAACTGGTTTTTGGTTTACTTTCACACTATATAAAAAGAATAAACACACCTAAGTATTCATGCCAATTAAGTGCATTATCTCTGCAAGAATTCTACATATGCACTTCAGCTGTTCATCTCTTGAATATATTGACATTTTTAGTTTGAACAAGCTGATTGGCATGTCAGATGACCCTCTCAAAGCAAAAAGAGCAAAAAAGCCCTGCTTTCCAACACAAAAATCTACTAAATGTACAGGACTGTTACTCTGAGCTTTGTTACTATTAACATTTTCATATTTTGAGCTACTAGCAATGCATAGGAGAAGTTACCAGTATTTCCTGCACACAGACTTTACTTTGGCTGGCCACCCAGCCTTAATCTTTGACATAGGGTGAGAGGCGGGGTACATCCTGGACAGATCTATCATAGTGTTAACACAGACTAATAGACAACCATTCAGGCTCACATTCACACTTAAAACCAATTTAGAATCACAGATTAACCTGACATCCATGTCTCTGCACTGTGGGAGGAAGCCAGAGTACCCGGAGGGAATTTGCATAGGCACAGGGACAACATGCACACAGGCCCCAACCAGCCGATGGACTCAAATCCAGGACCATCTTGCTGTGAGGTCACAGTGCTAACCACTGCACCACCGTGTTGTGTTTTGCAACTTATTTGAATATTTATTCATTCATTCTTTCATTCTCTGTAAGTGAGAACATGCGCAGTCAATTAGTAGACAACCGTTCAGTCTTAACCGTTCAGTTCTGCTTCTGGTCTTGTCATTTCCCTCGCCGCTGGCTCAGTGGTTAGGTTGCTGTTGCAGCGGTCTTTGATATCATTCAGTAGCTTCCTCAGAGAGGATCTTGTCCCATGGAAGAACTTCAACTCCACTGCCTTGGACTGCAGCTGGCGATGATAGTCTTCCTTCTGCTCTGGAGATCTGCTGCAAGCTGGAGGGTAACTCTAAGCAGAAGCAGTGGGTACTTGGAGACACTGCTTCATGTGTTAGGCCAAGCTCACCCAGGAACATAACAGAAAAAGGACTACTTTGGCAGCTACAGTCCAAGACACTGGAGTTGAACTCCTGGTGGACTCAAAGAAACAAAGTACATGGCAAGCAAAATAGTTGCACACTTGCAAATTATTTTCTAATTCACTTAAGAATGAGTCTCCTTTTGTGGTACACACATGGATGTATGTGCATGTAACCCCTCTATAGTGAACAATAATATTCAGTGAAGCATGCTCAGAGATGCTGGAAACAGCAAGTGTTCAGACCTTTAGCCTGAATAATTACTCAGTCAATTATCTATTGCTCCATCCATTCTTGCTGTTAACCTGAATGTGCAATCTCAACCTTTGGGCAACCACTTTTGATCATAAGGCAATTGCACAGGTTGCCTGGTGGGAGACAACCTGTTTGCAAACAATCACAGTCCAACTCAGACTGACTACAATCACTCTCAGACAGATTGGCGAAGGTTTTCAAACAATTGCTGTTTAATTTATAAACAGACAGATTGCCAATAAATTGCAATCAATCTGAGTCAGCCTGCACCAACCGTCTGTGATGCAATAGGGGACTCAACTCGACTGGTTGCCATCTGGTTGTATTCCTATATAAAAGTAAGGTGCTGAGTGCTTATGTCATTTTGGGAATTTCTTTGCATGTAGATAGCAGCAGTTTTGTCATTTCATGGATTTATCACAGGGAACTGACATCCTCATTTTTGAAGCAACAATTTCAAAGGCAACAAGATTGTACACAGTCCCAATAACTTTGGTCATACCAAGGTTTCCAAACACTATTTTCCCTACTGTGACTGTAGCCTTTAACAGATGGTCACCTGTAGCATTCTGTCATGCAGACCATCATCTCAGGATAGGAAATGTCAACAAAAGACAAATAAAAAATTAGTTGCCATTCATGAATCATTTTGCGGCAGTGTTCAGGACATTTTGATAAACGACACTAAATTAAGTTCTTTCGTGTAAAAATTTACCACCACTCTGCCACCTGAAGCGCCAAACACACATTATTAACCATTATACACCAAATTTGTTTTGCCTTCGCTAATCAAATATTAGAAACAATAGGATGTGTTTCCTGTGACTATATTACTGGCTCTCATTTAAAAAGAGCAGACCAGCATTTACAATCCAAATTAACTTGCTTTCTCTTCAGTTCATGCAGTGTTCAATAGCTGCCACTTGACACTCTCAACTCGCTTTTTTAACATGCGCAAACCATGGCCCGCTATTAAGTCAATGGAACGAGATGCCAAGGTAACCAGAGCCAGCAGGTGTGTATTCATGCAATGTTGGAATAAGAAGGTGGTGGTGGTGGGTGCACCTACCTCATCTTATACACACTGATCACTGAGAGGAATATCAAACTGTGAAGTGCAGGTAAATGTGTTGAGGGGGCTGTCGGTGTGACTTGCTCTCTCTTATGTGCGGAGGCGGAGGAAAGGACATGCCACTGAGTGGCTTGAAGCTGACATGGGTTTTAATGAGAGCCCTCTGCACTCTTTTGGCCAGCCAGTGGGGGAAAGAAGACAAAGGAAGTGGCATGGAGCTTTGTGTGGCAGACATGAACACTGGCTACCTTCACCTCAAACCTTCAAAC
>VUQS01002266.1:0-14893 GCA_015108495.1 Heterochromis multidens | reverse complement strand
GATAGTGTGTGTGTGTGTGTGTGTGTGTGTGTGTATTCCTCAGCAGACACTTTCAGCCTCAAACATGGATAAACATTCCTGTGTACATACTATAGTACAGCATGTGCCACAGACAAGTCTCAGGCATGTTTAAGTATATCGCACTTGTTCTTTCATGTTGTCTGGGGCAGCTGGATACTGCACAGATGAAGGTGGAGGAGGAAGCCATCCTGTCTGTGCAGGAACTTTAAACACTGTTGTTCCAAGCCTGCTGAAGGAGGACCTGAGATTTTCTAAAATGCTGATGTAACAGGAACCCGTTATCATTTAAACCGTCTCAAAGAAGATTCAGATTCAACAGTAGGTCTGGCTGCTTCTGTCAGTTGTTAAACATGAACATGCACATGCATGTGAGCTGCATGACAGCCGCCCTCTCCTCCTGTACACATGTTCCTGCACACATGATTATATGCTGCCAAATAAAGCAGAGGCATGAATGCAACAAAGAAAATGATAGAAGGAGAAATAATTGTGCATCTGATGTGTGTGTGTGTTGACCTAGATGTCTAACTAATAAAGCTGAATTACTATCAAAGGAAGTGCTTTTCCCCCCAGAATGGCCCGAAGGGGTCGTTTTACATGTCTTCTCCTCCAACTCCTCTTGGAACGATAACAGAGCCCGTTTTCAGAGGTTCAGACAAATCACACAGATTGTGAGAAGCTCAGCTCTGCGTCTGAAGGCATCATGCTGAGGGCTCGCTCACCAACGGGCCTTTGAGCCAGGCAGCGCTGCCTGGTGGAAATCATCAGCAGGATTCATCAGCCCTCTCTCATCTCGGGCCAATTAACTGGCTGCTGCACGCGCTCGGGAGAAAACACGAGGCAGCGTGCGATGCTGACTGACAGCTCTGTCAGCTGAGTGGCTGCTGCTGCTGTTTAGTTCACTTTCATCTGCACAGCAGCGACTGTTGCTGCTGTACCTGCCGTTAACAGTTACACTCTTACCTAAAACAACACATATCTGTCTGCTCTTCTGCTCTCAGGTACAGATCGATGAGCTTTCTCCTTTGACTTTTTGCTAAAGTCAGAATTTGTAAAATAGCGGTCCATGTGGATTTATGGTTAACTCTTTTTTTGTTGTAAAGATGTAGTACTTATGCACAGATATGAAGCATGTCCTCCCTCCCCACTCTGCAGGTGGATTTCTGTAAAAGCAGCCACAGATCAGTGCTGATCCTTCAGAGTGATCTGAGGTTATTTGCTCCCTGAATTTAGTCTGTCTTTAAAGTAGCTCCTCCTGTAAGGCAGTGTAAGCATCTGAGCAAAATTGTACCAAGTCTAAGAAAAGCCCTTCATCAAAGGGTAATTCTGCTTTATTTCATTTATTTCATTTTATTTCTAGTTTAGGGATCGACTGATAGCTCTTTTCTCAAGTATTCTCTTAGTCCTAGACTGTATATCTTAAAGTATTAGCTGTTCTGGTTTTTCAGTGACAGTTTTCCATTAGTCTGACGCTGCCAGCTAACTTAATAACACTGCCCTCTTGCCAATAGCATTGCCTTAACCACTGTTATGGCTTTTCTTCCTTTGTGCCAAAGGTTTGGGCTTCTCTGTCAGCATTTGCAGGATGGATGTTTCTGATAAAGAGACTCATCCTTCAATTTGAGCAGATCATTAAAATTTGACTTTAAATGTTACTACCACTCCTGATCGCAAGCCTGTTAGCTGCAACTTTAGCTTAGTCTTCACTATATGTCACAATAATGTTGCTGCGGTATGACAACAAAAATTGCAGGTGTGTTTCCACGTACAGCTGAGGTCCAGTCAGATCCCCTCTTACAAAGTGATCACTGAGATTATTGAAATGGAGAAATTAAATGTGATTGTGCAACAACATCTGACTGACAACTTATTTGGTCACTAAATGGTTTTCAGTCAGCCATCCAAGATTCACTCCAAGTGCACAGACCAGTATTACAGGAACCTGTTTTAAATATATAAACATAAGTAATTTATGTTCAACTGCATATTTATTTTGTCTTATTTGTTACATGGTGAACTTAACATGTCTGGCCTGTAACAGCGATCAGCTCTCTGCCTTTGTTATCAGTATTATAAACCCTGTGACCTGACTGGTTAAGGGTGAAGTCAGCTCAGTCTGATGAGAGATCAGGAGTTTGAGTTTCCCTGCAATGTGTATATTTTTTATTTATTTTCTTTTACATTCTTTTTTTGCCCAACTGAGAATGTTTTATTTCATTTTGTTCTAATTGATAAAAAGATTATTCAAAACAGGTCTACACAAACTCTCTTTTACTAGAAAGACTACCGAGACATTCAGTTCAATTCAATTTTATTTATATAGCGCCAAATCACAACAACAGCTGCCTCAAGGCGCTTTATATTGTAGGTAAAGACCCTACAATAATAGAGAGAAGAGAACCAACAATCAAACGATCCCCTATGAGCAAGCACTTGGCAACAGTCGGAAGGAAAAACTCCTTTTTAACAGGAAGAAACCTCCGGCAGAACCAGGCTCAGGGAGGGGCAGCCATCCGCTGCAACCAGCTGGGGGTGAAGACATCCAGGCAACATTATTTTGGAACTACTTTTTAACCACGACTAGATGTCAAGAAAAGAACGGCAGCTGCTGGTTATCCAAGAAAGAAATATTTGATTGGAACGCACATTAAGAGGGAATTGTAGTGTTCCTAAAAACTATGGGATCTTTACGTGCTTGTCACTGATGAAATAGAACACAATTGTGATGTTAACTGGAGCTTCAGTGATATCTGTTATATATGATATCTGTTGCCTTACCCCCAAATCACAGCTCTGCGAGCTCAGCTGCTTCAGACTGAACACACTGAGCAAACACAGTTTACTGTAATTTCACAGTCTGCAAAATAGTCACAACTTTTAATCTATTTTTTGTTTTTCTAAACACTTTTTTTTTGTGTTCCTGTTTGGTCTCATATGTAGTGATTCATGCTCACGTGAATATTTTCCACTTTTAAAGGCTGAAAAGTGCACATTTGGCGGCTGGAGGGGTCGATGGTGTTGTGAAATATTTTGACGCTCACACCGGAGATGCTGTTTGAGTCCTACAAGAGACAGATTTGTACATTTCAACTGTGTTATTTTAAATATGTTATCATTATAAACTCCTCAATTAGGTTCAGAAAAGGATCAAGTTTTGAGTTAAAATACAACGGTTGCCATTTTTTCAAAGACTCACAACACACGTGTATATATATTAGTTTTACAGTGGTGCTGACTGACATGGAAAACATAACATAATTCATGTCCATGAATATGAACAAAGAGTGATTTTTCATATCATCAGCTTTTGATGTGAGACCAAGCTGGCTCAGCGCTGATAGGCTGCTACTCATGAGGTGTAACCAATCACACAGCTTTGTGGGTGTGACATTGCTTTAGACTGCAGTGTGGTGACTGCAGACAGAGAGGGAGAGGCGGCTACATCAGGGCATTAAATCAGTTTTATTATTGTCAAATTCATACTAAATCTAATCGATATAGTATAATCCTTGCTATGGTTAATTATTGGCCTTCCTGCATGTTACTGATGTGACAAACTTGTAACCCAGCACACACACACACAATTTATACTCACAGCTCTGCTCTCTTTGAAATGAGTGTGTTTGTTGTGAAGCAGCTACACTGGCTCTTAGAGTCCTCTGTATTCCCCCAGTCTCTTTCATTGTCACACACCCTTTGTAGTTTGTGTGCTCTTTGTGCTAATTGGTCTGTTTGAGGCTTACCCAGGATGCCCTTTCTACTGCCTCCTCCTCCGTCCCGACTGCCGCTGTGCCTGATTGGACTGGTGCCCAAACCCCTGCTCCAGTCAAGCCGCATCACCAGTTACACGACCTGCTTAAAAGCTGAGCAGGTAGTCAGGTTGGTTTGGATTCAGTGTGAGCATGCTGCTGCTTGTCGGGGTCTGACTCTGTTCATTAGTGAGACTGCACCTGCTTGTCTTGCTCTTGTGGTGGTACTTTGGCTCTGTGTGCAGCCACCATGCACACCTGTAATTAGGTTTGAAACACTTGTACTAATCTGTGTACTAGTTTCTGTTTTAGCTGCTTTCATCTTCCTGTGTAGCTGCGGACTGGGTCAGGGATTAGTGTCCACAGCCACACCTTTCACACACTCAGCTAATCACTTGATTGGGAGCATTTAGGTGTGTTTTTGGTTTGGTGAGGCAGCTAAGCTGAAGTAAATCTTTTTTAATTATTCTGATAGACCAATCTAGGACGGCTGTGGCTCAGGAGGTAGAACAGGTCATCTACCAATCAGAAGCTTTTTTGGTTTGATCCCCAGCTACTCCAGTCTGCATGTCAAAGTCTCCTCAAGCAAGATACTGAATCCCAAGTTTCTCCTGATGCATCCATCAGAGTGTGTGTGAGTGCTAGACAAGGTGCTTAGCTATAGAAAAGTGTGTGTGTGAGAATGAGGCATGTAGTAAAAAGTGCTTTGAGTTTTCAGTTAGAGTAGAAATGTGCTGTATAAGTACCAGTTAGTCAGTAAACTGAGCTCTTAAGTGACGAGAACCCTTAGTTCTCCTCTTTTGTGTTGCTTTTTTACATTGTTTGTAAGAACATTTTGTCCCCCTTAAAGTTTATAATTTTGCCTTCACCTGTTTCCACACAGCCTGCGTAGGTTCACAGTCTTCCAGGTCTTAAGTTTTAAGAAAGCAACTGGACTTCTTTTTAGGTGCTTGAAGACGTTTCAGTTCTAAAATTCTCAGGTTTCAAAGGTGGATCTGAGATTCACCGACTCATCATGTCATCATGTGAGTTGTTAGGATCACCTGGGTCAAGATGAGAGTAGGGGTTGAACTGCCTGGAAAGGGGTATAGAAAAAAGAAAAAAAAAAGAAAAGAAAAAAAGTCATTCTAAGCCCCGCCCACCAGACAAACACAGGCTTCATGTGGGTTCAAATGAACTTTATTTATATAATATCTTCAGAATCCACATTACAAAGTGTTTCACTGGAGCAACAGAATCAAACAAAGATTAGAGAAATCTGGACATTTAAATAAATCAAAGTTCAAAGGAAATCAAAACTAAAATTACTAACTGCTGATGTAAAAGAGCTCCATATGAAAGATATGAATGAAATACTATAAACTGCAGTCCACTTACATATTTATGTATCCATACATACCATTCTCACGTGGTCAGCCATCTCTGCTCTAATTCACACACGATACATTCAGCAGTCACTTTATTAGGTACACCTGTCTCTAATCAGCCAATCACATGGCAGCAACTCAGTATATTTGGGCATGTAGACATGATCAAGACAACCTGCTCAAGTTCAAACTGAGCATCAGGATGGAGAAGAAAGGTGATTTAAGCTGGTCTGAAGATTTTAGAAACTCCTGAGATTTTCTCACACAGACATCTCTGAGTTTACAGAGAAGGTCTGAAACAGAGAAAATATCCAGTGAGCAGCAGCAGCTCTCTGGGGGGAAACGCCTTGTTGATGTCAGAGGTCAGAGGAGAATGGGCAGCTGATAGAAAGGCAACAGGACTCAGATAATCACTCATTACAACCAGGGTATGCAGAAGAGTGTCTCTGAACGCACAACATGTGGAACCTTGAAGCAGATGGGCCACAGTGGGCACCACTCCTGTCAGCTAAGAACTGAGGCTTCACACAGGCTCATCAACACTGGACAACAGAAGATTGGAAACATGATCAACTGGTCTGATGAGTCTCAGTTTCTGCTGTAACATTCAGATGGTGGGGTCAGAATTTGGAGTAAACTCCACAGCCTGATGCTGACCATGTCCATCCCTTTATGACCACAGTGAGTCCATCTTCTGATGGCTGCTTCCAGCAGGACAATGCACCATATCACAAAGCTCACATCATCTCAAACTGGTTTCTTAAACATGATGATGAGCTCACTGCACTCAGACGGCCTCCACAGTCCCAGATCGCAGTCCAACAGAGCACCTTTGGGATGTGGTGGAACAGAAGATTCTCATCATGGATGCAGCTGACACATCTGCAGCAGCTGTGTGATGATGTCATGTTAACACGGATCAAAATCTCTGAGCAGTGTTTCCAGCATCGTGTTGAAAAAGGGGGTCCAACCCAGTACTGGCAAGGTGTACCTAATAAAGTGGCTGTAACTGTATACAAATATTCCTAATTAGAAAAAAATACAAAGAAGTGCCACCTGAAAACATAAACTAAAAATGACATCAATGAAGGGGTCACGGGAGGTGCACTTTGATTGCATCACTGTTGTGGTGACTGTTCACACCTGTATATAAAAGATGGAATGTGCATTTTACAGCCTCACCATTTCTACCACAGGAGAGACCACATCTGGAAAAGCAGCTGGAAGGCTGAAGTGTCAGCAAATGCTAGCCATCCACAGACTGGGAGCATCACACAGACGCAGAGACCTGCTGATCAGTAACAAATAAAATCCTAGAATTTCACTCAGCAAACCTGGTGCTTATTAACTACAGAGCAAGCCACAGGCCACGCCCCCTAATAATGCAAACCTTAAGCCTTAATATAATTTAAACAGGTGAGTTCTAAACACATCCTCCCCCGTACAGGTGTTATTAAGGAGGAAATTATCTCCAGAGACCAAAACAGTTTCTGTATCAGGCTGTAAACATGTTTATTTCTGCTGTAAAGTTTTAACATGGGACTCTATGGGGACTGACTCACTGCTGCCTCTGCTGGACACCAGAGGAACTGCAGCTTTTGTTACTTTCACAGTGGCTTCATTTCTCAGTCCAGGAGGTTGATGGTTGGATTACATACAGCAAAGACTAGTTTTCAGTTTAATGTCCTTATAACCTTCGATACGGCGTCATTAAAGAAATCTGAGACTGATGTTCTGATATTAAGAGTTATAGACGTGCAGCAGGAACAGTTTAGTTTTTAATTATGTGATTAACTGATAGTTTAACTTAGGTGTCCAGGAGCTTATTGATAGTTCAGCTGTGGTCAGATTTTCAGAGTGATTTAAGAGTGATGTGTTGTTCTTTGTGTGATTAATTACTGAAACGATTAACAGGAAGAAATATACATAAATATACATTCATTTTTATCATGTCTTCCCTGCTGTAATCAAAGCCTCTCTAGTAAACAGCTCTTATAAAATGAATGGTCGAATGCTTAATGTGACATAACAGCCTCATGCTTCTACCTCCCCCCCTCCCCCATCCATTATTTCCCACTGAAAGCTGTCAGTCGATTAATTCCACCTGCAAACACAGACGATGGCAAAAAGGAAAAAACCCGTCATCTTGAATCATGTTTGAACTGAACGAGAGGAGCAAGGAGGAAAACAAGAGTGGCCTTGGTACTGAAGGAAGAAGGGGAAGGTGTCTTAATCAGTGTATATATGTGTATATATATGTATAAATATGTGTGTACATATATAATCAACTATGAAGGGGAACAGACGTGTGTTGTGAGTTGGGATCAGGTCGGTGCACACCTCACTCCACGTTGGTGTCAGAATATACCTGTGCAGGAACAATTGTAGGTATTATGTTATATTTTTTAGTGCTTTATGTAAAACTTGTGTATTTATAGTTTTTCATATATTTCAGACCTGTGCCCCTTTGGAAGTGGAGGCGGCTGGTAGTCAATAAGGGGGTAGATCGATGTACCAGGTATTTTAGTGTGTGTAGTAGTAATATTAAGTACAGTTTTAAATGTTTTTCTAATAAATGATTAATATTGTAAACCTGTCAGAGCACCAGTGATGCACTAGCTGCTCTTTTATTGTGTTGTGCTTCTTTTGTGATTTGTTTTGGGTGGTTTATTCGTCTGTTTAATCCATTTTAAGTCTTTTTAAATCTATTTAATTTTTTTATAATAAAGATTCGTTTTTCTTAATCTTCATTGAACAAAAACTCATTTTTTTTGCTCGTAACCTGTTGTGGGTGTAGCACAAAGAAATAAGGCCAATAGTAAATTGTATAAATTATTATGCCCACATACAGACTCTATTTCTTTACAGCATGAAGGTAAAACTACATGTAACTGTCATGAGCTCACGATGTTTCCTTAAAGGGTAAAATTTCACAGATTTCACCAAAAGGTCAAATATTATTAAAAGAAGGTCCTCATTTACACACCATTCATATTCATTATAAAAGGAAATCATTGTGGCAGCTCAAACTCCACCAGTAAACCCCAGACAGGTCACCAGCCTGTCGCCATTAAATTTGGTTAATATTATTACTATCAAAATTTTTCCTATCTCGTAAATCATCTTATGACCCTTCAGATTTCTTGCACGATATTGCTGTCGCATCACTTAAAGAAATCAGATGCTGCCGGCACCTGAGTCTGGCGCCTTCACAATTTTCTCAATAATAAGTTAGATAAGTATTTAAGATTAAGTTTAGAGGTTTTATTCATTTTACTAATTATTTAGATCTGAACAAAGCGCTCACTGTGAAAGACTGAACTGCTCACTGCCTGCATTTTAAAACTGACCTCACAGCTGCTACAACAAAATAAGAAACACATTTTAATAAATTCTTATAAAAGTAGGAAAGGTAAAGTTTATCATCGTGTCCACGTCTGCCTGCAGCCTCTCTGTCATCCACCGCCCACGCTGCTCCGCCTCAGTCTGCAGCTCTTTACATCCTCAGCTCTGCTCTTCAGGCCTGAAACCGTCTGATTCTGCTGCTCTGCTCTGATTTCACTCTTTATTTGCTCTCATTAGTTCTTCACACTCTGGACTCTCTGCTCAGTTCATTAACACTTCCCCCGCTGCTCTCTACAGCCAACAACCCGCCCGGTTCTCCATGTGTCTGTAATCCGCTATGTCACGGCTCAGTATTCTATCTGTGACCCGTTCAGCTGTAATAATTATTCATCTTTTATCTAAGTACAGTCTACTAGCTGCTATGTTAACGATAACAGGTGGGTAATCAGGTAACTGCTAATAGTTAAACAGCTGATGTTAACATGTGCAGCAGCAGGTTAATATTTATGAAAACTGTTTAATACTTCAGTGTTTCTGAAACAGGAGCTTTACTGACCTCTGATAATCCTCCTAAAGTTGTTCAGTGTTCTGATCGTTAACTACTTCAGCTGTTAGTGAGGAGGAGCTGTGTGTGTGTCTGCAGCAGTGCTGTCAGCTGGAGAAGGCAAACACAACATTATTATTATATTATTATAATATTGTTGCAAATGAACATCATAATTCAATGTTAATTTTTAGTATTGATTAATATCTGAGTATCGATTTTTTGACAACCCTAGTCTACATAGACAGAAATTCACATTTAATATCCAAGTCAGACTGAGACTGTTTGCAAGGCGATTGCACAGGAGGTAGTTTTGTCATGCTGAGTGTGTCGTGTTTTTTAGTTGAGTTCATTTAATGTAAGTTTGCTCGGCTAACGTTATCTCAGGATGGTGGTGCATGAGATGAGCCCTCTTTGCTCATAGTATTCCCAGAGTATTTTAATTTAAAAAAAAAAAAATATCGATATTTGGTGTCCCTGGATCGATACAATATCAGGATACTATGCTGTATCAATGTCCCCCACCCCTAGTAAATACTGAGGAGACTAATTACAGAAAGGGCGGGAAACAGAACTAAGGCTGGAAGTCCAACTAACTCAGGCATAACAGATTTCAGAATAAAACAGGAAGTGACTAATACAACACATGTGAGACAACAGCTACCAAAGAAGGAAGTAAACCTGAAAACAACAGTAAAGAGTCAGTGAGTACAAAATGGAACATGAAATAACTAAACAGAAACTGCAGAAAATTGTCCCAGCTGATAACATCCTGTTACCATTAGATAGTTCTTTTCCTTTACTCTCGTTTACCTGCTGGTTACGTTTAGGAAAAATGATTGTGCTTTGGGTTAAAATACAGCCCCCCACAGAAAGTAACCCCCCTCCTGAAATATAGTGACAGCCCATAACCTTTTTCTGGGCTATTTTTACTTTACTGTTTTGGTACTTTGACCATTACAGTAGGAAACAAAACTGCCACCACTGGTCCTGCAAATGTGTTTAAAACCTGTAGATCATTGCCCAAAGTCTTTCAGCTGTTACTTAAACCTGAAATCACTATTAATATCTGTATGACTCTTTTCAGGCTGTTTTTATTTGATTGCCTTCTCAGCAAACAGTTAGATCAGGTTCTGCCTGAGGTTTCTTCCTGTTAAAAGGGAGTTTTTCCTTCCCAAGTGCTTGCTCACAGGGGATTGTCTGATTGTTGGGGTTTTCTCTGTATTATTGTAGGGTCTTTACCTTACAATATAAAGCGCCTCGAGGTTACTGTTGTTGTGATTTGGCACTATATAAATAAAATTGAATTGAATTGAATTAGTGCAGGGTTCTTCCCTACAGGTCGTTCCAGTTCATGAAAAATCAGAATTCATTAATTCATCATTCACCTCCAGCTCTTTCAGTCCTGCAGGTTTATCTGATCTTAATCCCAACCGTTCGTTCCCAGAGGCTGAGCTCAGTGTGTTGACAAACCGTAACAGACCTGACAGCAGTTTTCATAAAGGACCGAGTTTTCCTGAAAACCACAAACCGTGGCTTTCCTGGATGTGATTATGTCATCTCTGGCTCTATTTGCAGATGTCTCATGTTTTCAGGTATTTTCTCAGGCTGATAACACAGATACAATGTGTGTGTGTGTGTGTGTGTGTGTGTGTGTGTGTGTGTGTGTGTGTGTGTGTGTACTTGTTTTGACATCTTTGTGACGACCAAAAATTGACATGCTACTATACTTGTGGGGACATTTCGTCGTTGTGAGGACCTTTTTGCCAGTCCTCACAAGGTTGAAAGCATTTTTGAGGCTCAAAATGTGGTTTTAGTGTCAGGGTTACAATTAGGTTATGGTTAGGTTTAGGCTAAAGGTTAGGGTTAGGCATTCATTTTTGATTGTTAGGGTTAGGGTAAGGGGCTAGGGAAAGCATTATGTCAATGAGATGTCCTCACAAAGATAGCAAGACAAGTGTGTGTGTGTGTGTGTGTGTGTGTGTGTGTGTGTGTTGTGACTTGTTGGAGAGGGCATGCTGAGACACTAACTATCACCCCGACAGATAAAGACCAGATCTGGAATAAAAGCTGCATCTTTGTGTGATTGTGTGTGTAGGTGTGTGTGTGTATCTTTGTTACCTTTTTTGGACCTTACCTGCTATAAATGCCTGTGTTGTCAGGACCATCAGTCCTTGTGAGGATTAAAGCCGGATCATAAATAGATGCAATGTTGTTTTTAGTTGGTTTATTAGTGCTGGTTTTCTGTGTGTGTGTTCACTGAGACATAAATTATATTGAATCCTTACTTGTTTTTACCTCTTGCGGGGGAGCTGACAGACAGTGAATTTCATTCTGGCCAACATTTATAATAAACATGGCCCAGCACTGAATCCTTTGTCTGTCCAGCCCCATCTTTATTTTAACATGGGACTCAATTCTGAAGCCTCAGCTGGACACTGAAGGAACTGTAGCTTCTGAAACTTTAGCTTTGGCTTCATTTGTCTTGGAGTTTGATGATGCAGTGATTAATTAAGCCAAAATAATAACAATTCTGAAAATTAATTTTTATTTGAATCATGGTCTTTTGACTGCTGGTCAGATCTTTTAGGGAACCCCAAAGCCCCAAAGTCTCCTCACGTCAGTCTAAAAAATTGGGTTATTTTGCAACATCGTTTAAATTTTGGACTGATGTACAAATTAAGTTTTCCATATTTTTACAATCTTTCTATTGTACTTTAAAAAAAAAAAAATTGTCCACAGATGCAGATACCTTACAGGAGAAGGAAAGCATCTGGAAACCTGTCAGGTATGCAACCTCACCTTAATCCAGCTGTGACTCACATCTGAGCCGAGGTTTATTAGGGACAAAACAACAAGAAAATCCATTAAAGTGTTGATTTTTCTGCAGATGCTTTGTTGGCAAAAAGTGCGCGGCTGAACACATTTTAGGCAAACAGAGAAAAATCCACACAAAGCAGAGAGGAGTTATTAATTATGAATGCAGGAAATTTTGCACTGTGTGTGAAATCAGTGACCCCATTACCATGAAAGCACATGTTAAACACGCAGAGGCTGTAATGTGTCAAACTGAAGAAAAATAATAACAGCATTAATGTTAAATCAGAATCCAGAGGAGTGTTTGAGAGCTCTGCAGCTGCTGTGGACACGAATTTTAGGCCCTGTTTTTATTTCATAAAGTGAGTTTGGAAACATAAAAAATGAAGCATGTAAAGAAAATGTTACAAAGAAAGCTGCACATCAATTTTCAAACAACTAATAAATGAAAAAATCCCATAAGAATCAAGTCAAAATTTCAGTTTTAATTGTCATATGGTTTCTTATACAAGAATATTATTCATAGGAATGCTTTGCTGTCATCTCCAGATGTGCAAAATTAAGTAGGCAAAACCCAAATATAGTATAGAAATCTACAATTTCAGTAATCCTCTAAAACTGGCTGAAGTATCACAGGAGACAGTCTAGAGAAAGGAGAATAATTAAAAACAGAATTATATAAACTGATATAAATCAAGTAAAACAAAATATCTGTCACATTACAGTGTTTCACACCAACATCTGCAAGTAAACAGAATATTCAATATCCTGAAGATGTCCATAAATGGGTCAAATTTCACTGGATCACTACATAGTAATGTATGAACTTTTGGCAACATCCAATATACTACTGCCCAACGTTTATAATAGGGTATTTTTTTTTTTAGAAATAACACAAGTATGGCTCACTAATCTGGTGTATGTCTGAAAATGGACTTCCCATCACTTGCACTAGTTTTAGGTGAACAGGTATGATCAAATATGGTGCCACCATTTTTATGCCACAAAGTCCACTAATTTCTAGAAATCCAATTATAGTGATTATATATTGAAATATATAATCATGGGTTTCATCAGCTTACTACTGTTAGTTTTGATGTTATGACCACAAGTGTGGGAGTAGGTAAGAGTGAAAAACCCAGTTTCCTGAATTCTGGAAGAACACTTAAGTTTGAAATGCTCCCGGCCATCACTGATTGGTCAGATGCAATAATGTCACCATGTGTCACATAACCTGATCTCTGCTGATTGGCTGGGGAAAATCCATGTGATTCTACAACCTCACAGTGAGTCACGGGTAGGCACATTGTGATGTCCATTTAAGTTACAAAATATGGTTCCTCACCCAATAAAGGGATAATACAGAAATCTACAATTTCAGTAATCCTCTGAAACCTCTGCAGCATCACAGGAGACAGTCTGAAGAAAGGAGAACAATTAAAAACAGAATTATATGACTGAACTAAATCAATAAAAAATATCTGTCATATTACAGTGTTTCACACCAACATCTGCAGATAAACAGCATTTTCACAAAACTGCCGAGTCCAGCATTTTGTTGTTCAGCTCTAAAAATGTGAAAAGCAGCAGTATGAGCATAAATAATGTAAATGCAGGTGAATGTTGTAAAGTGTAAGTCCACAGAGCTGCAGACTGTAGGCTTTTAAGGTATTTCAGATTACAGCTGAGGGAGGAGATTAGGGCTGGTTGGCTGACCAAACCCCAACATTAGCATTCTCACCATTAAACTGAATTATATTTCACCAGAATCTCCTCTGCTTAGATATTTTTTAAGCCTCTAAGTGACAGAAACAGTAGAGACAGACAGTGAATGAGGGGAAAGGAGAGAAGGGGAGTAACATGCAGCAAAATATCCGACTAGGAACCAAAATGGGAACTGCTGCTCAGGACATTTCTACCTATCTGAACTAAACACTCAGCTATTGGCTTATTACTGTGACACGGACCTCTGGGATGTGATGTCACACAGCATCATTCTGTCATGGTCCTGGGCCAGTGTTCCCAGTGGTTCTGAGTTTTGGACTTTCTGTTCATTGTAGTATCCTTTATGCTCCCTGAGTATTTAATGTAATATTCATATGATGTGTTCTCTAGTATATTTAGTTTGGCTCCTTAGTTCCCTGTTGCTTTCAGTTTAGTTTTCCCCCCAGTGTTCCCTCCTCTCACGTCGAGCCTCCTGTGTTTAGTTATTCATGTGTCTCCTGTGTTCAGTCTCGTCTTCGTGCTTGTTTAGTCTGTTTGTGTTAAGCTTGGGTGTCCTGATCTTTGTAATAGTTACTGTAGAGTTTAGTTCCTCTCCCAGTGTTTCATCCCCTTGGTTTATTCCCTTGTATTTAGTTCTTTCACGTATGTGATCTTCCCATTTAGTTATTTCCCTTCCTGTTTCCTTTGCCTCTTCCCTGTGTTTTCTCCTTTTGTGTTTCCTTGTGAAGTCAGTCGTGTCTGTTTGTTTACTTTTTGTCTGTGTCAAGTCTGTGTGTCTCAGGCTGTTTCTCAACACCCAAGTACACAAGTCCATACCCGCGTTCTTGCTAGTTCGTACTTTGCAAGTTCACACAGAGTCCGGACTTCCCGAGAACGAGAACGCAGCGCGATCTTTCTATAATTGGAACATCAGTGATGACATCACAGCTCAGCTCCAGTGTGTTTTTACTGCCATCCCCCCTTAATTTCATTGATCACATTTACAGTGGAAATTGCCCATGATACACCTGATTATGAGATTTCTTTAGGAAAAAAATAAGATTTAAAAAAGTGTTTTTAAGCACTTTGGCAAAATCCTTAAAGGACCATCAATGTGAAATAATTTCAAAAGATCGCAGTAATGACTGGACTGATGTGTTCATTGTATACATGCATACATGTGCTGTATAAACTATATTATAAATCTATTATTATATTAATCCTGTTTTTAGATCTAAGAACATCTACCTGCCTTTAGTCTTCATGGCCTTTATAAACTGTCTTCTAACATCCACTGATTTATCTGATCTGTTTCATAATGTCTAATAAGCTTCATACAGTTATCA
>VUQS01002264.1:0-12200 GCA_015108495.1 Heterochromis multidens | reverse complement strand
TTGAAAGGTATATAAAGGTTTTGGAACAACATATGCTCCCCTCCAGACGACGTCTATTTCAGGGAAGGCCTTGTGTATTTCAGCAGGACAATGCAAAACCACATACTGCAGCTATTACAATAGCATGGCTTCATCGGAGAAGAGTCCGGGTGCTGAATTGGCCTGCCTGCAGTCCAGATCTTTCACCTATAGAGAACATTTGGCGCAAAGACGACCACAAACTCTTTAGCCGCTGGAAACCCACCAAAACTCCAGAAACTCCTAACCTCGATGCCCAGACATCTTCAGACTGTTTTGAAAAGAAGAGGAGATGCTACACCATGGTAAACAGGCCCCTGTCCCAACTATTTTGAGACCTGTAGTAAGCATCACATTTGAAATGAGCTCATTTTGTGCATAAAATTGTAAGATTTCTCAGTTTAAACATTTGTCATGTTATCTATGTTCTGTTGTGAATAAAATATTAGCTCATGTGATTTGGAAGTCCTTTGGTTTTCATTTTGTTCAAATTTAAAGAACATCCCAACTTTTCCCGAATTCGGGTTGTAACCCGAACATTTAGACACAAAGTAGTCTTTACAGCTGGAGAGTTGAAATGAATCAAATTAGATTGCACAGGTGTACCTAATAAAGAAAATTCACCCTCCCACGAAGGTTTTGAAGTAGATACTGGCTTCATTTCACGAGATCACAACTCTCAAAGGTTAGAAACTACTGTCCTAGGTCCTATAATTATTCCTATTACCATTAAAAAACACTATCAAAATGAATCTGTAGTGATTAACACCAAAGATGGGAACAAAAGTAAAGTAACAGTAAAGTTATAAAGAGATTTCAATCAACAGTCCAACATGGTTAAATGAAATGTAAACCAAAAATCAAACAAAAAAAAAGTACCCGACACAAGAGGACCCGACACAACTCAGAACCAAAGGCTCTCCAACACTTCCTAACATTAACAGAGAATAATAATAAAAAATGATGCTTTTAGAAATTCTTCCTAAAGTTTTCTAATTTTAAACTTAAACAACACAAGCTGTTCATCCTAAAGGCATCTGATGGAGGGTAATGAGGGTTAAAGCACTTTAAACAAACAGACACAGTAAATACAGTCATGGGTATTTTTCTTTTTACATAAATTTCACAGATTAAAGGACAATTTGTGTTAAATGGTTCATTTATCCAGCTCAACGGGAGTGCACGAGTAAGGGGGAAACAAGAACTAAACACATTTATACATTCAAAATAAAATTGTAAAAAAAATATGCAAATTTGTAGCAAAACATCACAGAACTGACTGACATAACCATATCTCACTATAGTAGATACAAAATGCAGAGTACATAAACATTAGGCTACATGCTGTCGGTTAAATATGAGAAAAATAAGAGTGAATATCCTTCATGTTAAATGTTAGCTTTCCTTCATCAGTCCCCAGTCAGCTGCGTTCATATCAGTGAAGGAGAGTCAGAGAGGATACATGCAATCCCACTGCATGTCTGCACTTTAACACAATCAAATGTGATATTAAAATGTATTTTGGCATATGAATACTTGCATTATAAGGAAAAAGCCATAAAGGACTGCCTTTATGAAAGCATGTATGTACTGGGGAGGAATGTGCAGCTCTTCATGTGAAGGGACAGAAACAAAGTCCAGTTTTTGGACATTTATTGGTGTTTTTTTTCTTTTGTTTGTTAGTTTCTTTGCTTTAATCAACCATTAAAGATCAATTTCTGTTAGCTTCCCTTGTTCCCCTACTTATAAAACATGCTTGTCTTACTTGGAAGTTTTAAAATAATTTTAAAATTTAAAAACGAAATTTAGAAATCTACCTTTACCACTGTTTAATTTCTACACAAACAAATTCAACTATTTTTTTACTTCTTTTGTTGTTTCTGTTTCTTGGGACATATCAAATTCTCTAAAGTTCCCCACTTCACAGCTTGTAGCTCAAACAATCCTACAGCAACAGAACTTTAATTAACGGGAGGTACGTCCTGTCACTACCTCCACTAAGGTGGCTATGTGCTTGGTTCAATTTGTTAGCTTGTTAGTAGGATTACTGAAAATGTTATGGACATATCTGGATGAAATCTTTACTAGATGTGGAGACTGGCCCAGTTTAGAACTGATGATAGGGAAAAACCAAACATTTTGTGCCATATCTTCACAAATATATAAAGTGAAATAAGGAAAAAGGTGTGATATCATCATGAAGTTCTCAAGAAAATATCACATACTCTGGATCAAGGGACTCAATTTAGGAGGGAATTTTCAGCCGTGGTGGAGGTACGTGGTTTCAGACTGCTCATTTTTCTCTGTAACTGATGGAGATGAGCTGCAGTGATACATTGAGGAGGATGAAAAACTGCTTAAATTGTTTTGAACTTAACAAATCTTTCCAGTTCACTTTTGGAAAAAAAGTGTTGCCTGCAGTTTTTCACTGACATTAAGATTTTCTTCACTGCTACTTTTATGTAACTTGCCTAAACTGCCCCAAATGCACTTGCCCACTACACAGATACAAGCAGATAGCCATGTTTCTGTAACTTGCCAGCAGATTTCATTCAAGATTGGCAATGAAATGAAAAATGAAAACATGATACAATAATAAACATACAGAGGAGAATCCAAGCCAGTGAAAAGTGATCCTTTTTTCTATTAAATTTAACCAGAAAAGTGTCATTTCCAATATTATCTCGCCAAGAAAGGCGATCAGTCACAAGTCAAAGTGATGAGTAGTATGAAGTTATACTAATCATACTCAAGAGGCACAAAATGTCTTCAGAGAGAGCGTGACTAGACAAATATAACAAAACACTCCACCTGGCAGTCTCTCTTTAGGTTAACTTTTCCCTTTAAGGTAAACATGAAAGACAAAATGAGTTTTATCAAACCTTTTAAAAGAATAAGACGTTTAAAGTTGGTGAAAACAATCTGTTACAGATAAACACACAGATAAACTACATTTCTCAAGGTTATACGACGACAACCATTTCAAGACAGAGAAACAGCCTCTAGAAACACGAGCAGAGTCTGATCTTTCCACGTTGACAACTTGAGGCTGTCTTCAAGGTATCCATCATCACTTCACTTCACGTTAGTGGATTTTAATGTTGTCCTCAGTGGAAAGCATACGCAGATGTTTTTCTCCCTTCACCTTTTTTTCTTTACTTCCATTCAAATTAGCTGAAAAGATTTGAAATGTTAAGGAAAGTGTGTTTTTTTTAGGTCTTTTTAAGCATTTCTCTGTCGCTTTCCAGCCTCAGGGAGAGACCCATGATGCCCGGTCGTTTCAGGTTCCACTGGTCAATCTGTCTCTGCCGCTCCTGCTGCTCTACCTCCGATTCGCTCGACGAGCTGCCGGTATTGCTGCTGCTACTGCTACTGCTGCTGCCCCCACTACCACCACCTCCGCTGCTACCACCGAAAGCAAAGCAATCCTTATGCTTCCCGTGAGCCTTGCCTCTTTCCCCGCCGTCTCCTCCTCTTTCCCCCTTCTCTCTCCTTTTATCCTCCACCATCACACTGCTATCCTCCTCAGGTGTGTCAGTCATTTCCATTTCGATCGGGGCCTGCTCTGGTCCCAGCACGACTCCTCTGCGATCCATATCGACCCACATTGGCCCCGGAGGAGGCTCTAAACTGGTGTACTGGAGCATTGGCTGCTGGGGCTGGGTGTCCACTTGTGGTGGGAGGTTCTGCCTCTCTGGATGGAGGTACTGGGTTTGGTGCTGGAGGTGATGCAGTGGCTGAAGTGGGTGCTGCAGAGGCTGGTGCTGGAGCTGATGCTGCTGCTGCTGATGGTGGTGGTGATGGTGGTGGTGTTGCTGCTGCTGCTGATGTTGATGATGGTGATGATGCTGCAGGTGATGATGGTGGTACTGATCAACAGTCTGCTTATCCACATTATGGACAACCTCTTTGGGCTGGTTTTTAAGGAACTTCTCAAACTTCTTGGAGGCCTTTTTGTTTGTCACAAACCAGTCCTGTTGAGATACATGCAGCATGAAGAGGTGGAGGAAAAGCAGAGTTAGGGAGATGAGTTTACTGGAATTATGCACATACTCTACAGAAAAGAGTCTATAAGTCTGAAATGTGAGTTAATATAAAGTAACTTAAACTTGCATTATTTCTAAAGGCCAGAAGGGGGCGACTCATCTGTTTGCAAAAAGAAGTCTGATTTCACAGGTATAAATCTGAGACTAGCTGGGATAGGCTCCAGCCCCCCCGCGACCCTGAATTGGATAAGTGGAAGAGAATGGATGGATGGATGGAAATCTGAGACTTGATTTATGACTTTCCTGATGAGTTTATGAGCTCAGTGGCTATATTCTTGTCTCATTTAATACAACATGATGTTTATAAAGTAAAATAAATGATAAAGAATGGTATGTTTTAGACCACCGTTTTGTGATTGCCAAGTCGCCTCTGCATGAGTGTCTGATCCATCCCTCCATCATGACAAGCATCAAAATGCTCAACACTGGCCTTCAAAATGATAGTTTACAAACTAACTGGTGATGTCACAGCAGCCATATTCAGCCTTTACATAAAGCTACTTTCGCCTGCTCCCTTATTCTCAAGAAGTCACTAGAGCAGGTAGCGCCACATGTTTGATTCAGCACATTTTTACACCAGATGCTCTTCCTGACGCAGCCCTCAACCGGGATCTTTTTGCTTGTTAGGTGAATGTGTAAACCACTACACTATGAAGCCACTCATACCATCCTTTATATAGAGTCTATGTTAACGTCATCTGCATACAGTAACACAATGAAGGCTCAAGAAAGAAACTTTTTATTACCTGCGAATGGACGGAGTTGATGTGGTATTTCACTCCACTTTCAGAGTTAAACTCTTTATTGCAGATCAGGCATCTGTATTTACCAGCCTCAAAGTCGCCCTGAAATGGGATCAATAGGAACTAAATTTTTATCAAAATTTAATGCACATAAAGTATTTACTGCACATACTATGATGACTTTTATATTTTAATAAATGAACAAAACTGAGTAATTTCACAAATACACAAATTTTCTAAATTCTGTGCAAAACTTCAAAGCAGCTTTTACAAATCTATTACTATAAATTTAAGAGCTCACTTAAAGCACATGTAAATGAAGGTCCAGATGAGTGTTTTACATGGTATATTAGTGGAGTTTATTCATTTTCATGCAAATATATTTATCAATACTAATTTTACTATACCTGGTATTAATTTATTGATAATCCCAGTAAGTTTGTATATCATATGCACTACATTGTTATTTCCATGACAAAGAAAAAAGATGACACACCCTTGTGCAGAGTCCCAGATGAGCTTTCAGTCCAGACACACTGGTATAGGTGCAGCCACAACCCTGAGGAAGGTACAGATTACATTATATTATAGGCTTTAAATGTCACAAAAGATTTTGAGGGAACCTATTTTGATCATTTCCAGCTCTATATTTATATTCTGTGAGTCTACTAGAGCAACTGTGCATAATTCACAGTTCAAAACTATCATCATTTATTACATACTGGGCCTTGGCTGCCTGTCACTAAAGTTTTAACAGCAGGTGGGTGGGGCCTCTGTGCTCACAGCCAGAGCTGTGTGCATGCAATGACCATATTATGGACATCTGCTCTCTCTCTCTCTCTCTCTCTCTACATATATTCTGAGGTATAATCCTCATATGATATATATATATATATTTTACATTGAATTAATCTTGTTTTTGACATCTTGCTCCAATTACCAGTCTGCACACATGGCAGTTATTGTACTCAGACAAGAAAATAAATTAATTGATACATAACTCTGCTGATTCTCACTTACAAAATAAAAATAAGATAAAAATAAGGTGGTGTTTTTTCTACCTGGTTGGGGCACTGGACTTTCCTCTGCAGCTTCACCTCATTCTTCCACTTCCTCAGCACCTCCTGGCTGAAGGCAGGCAGGCCCGGTCGGGCGTATTTCAACTGAGTAGGGCGGCACAAAAAGAGTAAGTCAGAGAAAGAACACCTTCATGTTGAGAATGTACTCCAGCTTAATCCACATTTTCAGACAAACTGAATTTTCTCTTGCCTTCTTGTCATCTGGTACCAGGTCGGACTGAAACTTCCTCTTGGGCCAGTCTTTGGGCAGTTCATTGTTGGCGATCTCAGCCAGGTGGAAGTTGGCCACCTGGGCCGAGGCTCTCTGCACCCTGCCGCTGGCCGTCCTCTCTGGATTGGCCTCCCTCTGGGCTTTAAGCGCCTCATCTTCCTCAGTCTTCTGTGGTATCTGGATGACAGAGAATCAAGAGAATAAACTTGGTGATGGTGATGGTGATGGGGCACATAAAGTTTCACAGATATTTAAAATAAAAGTACAGGCAACGAAACAAGGCTGCCATCTTGTCTAATTGTCTATTAAATTTTTAAAATATAATAATTAAGGTTACTGATAAATTAAATTTTAATTAAGAGCTATGTTTTTTAATATATACAATCTTATAACCGCTCTATTCTTGTGTAGGAGATCTATGACTCACAGGAGCGTGCTCTGATTTCAGGTGATACTCCAGACCAGCCTTGGATTTGTACGTTTTCCCACAGTGAGAGCAGCTCAGCAGCATTTTCTCCAGCTCAGACTCCTCCTTTCCACACTTCTTCATGTGGTACACGTAGCCCATGATGCTGGTGAATGCAGCGTTACAACCCTAGAAAAGAAAAGAAGAATACATCTTATCACACCACCATCAGAGTTTAATCTTATTTTATCAACTCTCCTGTCTTAAAAAGCACAATATGTGCACTGTTTACCTCTTTAGAGCATTTTAATTTGCCCAGTCTCTTCAGGATTTTACGTAGTTTGTCTTTTATGGTGCGATCGTCCAGGTCCTTGGCATCATCAGCTGAAGGCTACAAAGGGAAGAAAGCAGAAAAAAGTAGCAACAAAATTAATAATACCATGAAAAATACTAAACTAAACTAAACGTGTTTATTTCTGAGTAGTCTTACCAAGTGGCTGTGGTCAGCCATGATGTGATACTTCATTCCTGTTGAAGACTTGAGCTGTTTCCCACAGTGCTGGCAGGTAAAGGGTTGCTACAGACAACAGATTGAAATAATTAGTTTTTCATTTGGTAAAACTTTTAAACCGGCAAAGTACAAATGCAGATTTTAGTCTGCAGGGTGTTATATTGGTCAGACTAGGTTTTTCTCATGCAGAGAAAATCTTTAATTGGATGCAAATGTAAACAAGAACAAATAATTATCCAATTCTAAAATGCCTTAAATTATTGAATTGAATTGAAATTATTTTGGTGCTGCCTACATTTTAAGTTTTTGTAGCATCTTGTTTTTTTCCAATGTTGCACTTTAAAGATGGTCCCTACACACTTATCTCACGATGCCGCTTTCCATCCATAGACAAGTTACAACCAATTTCAGCAAATTATCCAGACCAGACATTTTTAATGAAAATGAAAAACACACAAAACATACTAATTTGTGAACTCCAATTATTCAAAATAAAGTTTGGTCATGCCAATTCTGAGAGTCTTTCATGAGAAACAGCCAAACAGGAGGTTGCCAGGAGATGGTCCGGGAAAAACCCGGAAAAAACGGGAGCGTTGGCAGGTATGTCCAAACCTCTAATTGTGCATTGAGTGCTCACCAGTCGGCAGTTCTCCATGTGTTTCTTCAGCCCCTCCACAGTCTTTCTGCTCACACTTTTACATTTTGGACAGGTGACTCTTCCTTTGGCAACAATCTGGAGCTGCCAACGCTCCTCTTGGCTTCCTGGTTGAAGTCAACAAATAAGAGACTTTTATTTTTACTTTACACGGCAGAAAAAAGAGGCAGCTGACTCCTTACCTATTGTTATATACAATAATATTTTGAGTAAATTACAGATTATCTTCAGCACCCTTTATATCATTCAGATATAATTCAATTTTTAGGAGCACATCTTTTAAAATTTCTTAAAACCAGTTTAAGTCAAGATAAAATAAAACCCCTCTAATCTCTTTGATTACTTACACTTGTCTTCTGAAAGAAACAGACAGTCAGATTAAGCCAACTAACTGTTTTCGTTAAAAAAGTGCACAGAAAAACATCGTATAATAAGATATAAAGTTGTGACTGACAGCTGCTGCTCTGACCTGGAGGATAGGTAGGAGGTTCCTTCTTAGCTGGTAGGATTGGAGGTTTCTGGTCTTCGATCAGCTGAGCTGTCGAGGCCTCACCAGCACTGGCTGCATCTGAACCTGCGAGATTCACATTGAATGACTGGATGTGATTTTTATTCATCTTTTTTTGGCTACTATTGTTATTATAAAAGGTCAAATTTTCAGCCTGTAAAAATGAAGTGTTGGCCTGAACAAGATAATTCTCAAAGAAACCTCCCCAAATATTAAAGGTAAAGATAAGTTACAATGACAGGATAATGCTGGTGATTACTGTAATGATTCTCTGACCAAGCAGTGAAACAGTCAGTGAGTACGCTGTGCCAAAAGTCTCTGCCAAAAGATATTAGTGCCCGATAGCCCTGCTGCCAAGACTGAAAGGAAGCCAGTGTACTTGAGAAAACGGCCTCATATTGTTTTTCCATAATGGCTAGGGACAAACTGTGAAACAACTTTTCAAATTCCTGATTTCCATCTTATTATAGGTCTGATTTATAAAGCTAATTCAGTCCTAACCATTATTTATAAGGTAATAATGCATTAATAATGCATGCAGGGGACGCTGCATGCTAATATGTCAGCAACCTGTCAATCACATGGTAGGTCCACCATAAAGCACACTCTGGATCTGACCCACTGGCCAGACCATCTGATGACATCACTGAGCAGCTAAAAATGGAGAAAATAAAATCATCAGGAAAGTGTTTACTGAGGTCAAAGATCAAGGGAACTCAGGGCCTTTTTCCCCGTAGATTTCCCTGAAGAGTTTCCCCTCTGCTGATTAAAGCGCTTCAAACTGGCTTCACTTTTTAGAGTCACATTAAATGCAGAATTTCTTGGTAACTTACAGGACTCTCTGCCCTCTGGTGGCTGTGTGAAGTTATTGAGAGCAGGCCTTCGCTCCATCTCCGGTCTCTGGACTTTCTTCATGTTCAAGTCTTCAAAATGACACAAAATCAATCCCCAAAACCATAAAGTCATAACCTAAATAAGAACCATCTACTCTGCAAAGACACTACTTACAAGCAGTCATGCGTACATGTATGATATGTTCAGGGTTTTGCTTGTAACTTGCAGCGTGAAAAACAACACGCTGTCTTTAAGAAGCTCATACAAACTCACAGTATTCAGTACAAAATCAATCATGTAATCTGGTGTGGTAATCTTACCAGGTCTCCAGACATTTCCTCTCTCCCTGTTCGTGTTGCTCCAGTCTTGATCTGGACCTCGGCCAGTACCCCACCCATGCTCTGGCCCTGACGAGGCCCGGTCTCTTCCTGGATCTCTGCCTCCATTCCAGGCCTGGTCCTGGCCTCGATCTCTGCTAGCTGCCCAGCCCTGCTCAGGACCTCGCTCCCGGCCTGTCATCCAGGCCTGGTCCGGTCCGCTGTGAGCTCTGTCTCTGCCTGGAATCCATGTCTGGTCTTGACTGGAGTGTCCCCCTCTGTCTCTGGCAGAGTTCCACACCTGGTCCTGGGGTCGGTCTCTGCCCGGAGCCCATGCGTCAGGTCCTCGGTCCCTGCTGGAATTCCAGCTCTGGTCCTGAGGTTGGGATTGCTCCCTGCTGGCCTCTGGGCCTTGAGGCCAAACATCCTTCGTGACCAGTCTTGGAGGGAGCCTTGTAGTGGGTGGACCCATGGACCCTGGGTCTGACCCATTGGCCAGGCCATCTGATGACATCACTGAGCAGCTGGTGGTTGAGTAATCTACTGTTCCCAGGGAAACACTCTGGAGGTCCTGGTACCTAATAAAAGAATAAAACTACTCAATTAAAAGTTTTAAAAATTGTGATGCAGACAGATACTTAAAAGGAAATACTGGCTCTGAAACAGACTATTTAACAGGAATTTGACCATAAGGTGTATAAAAAAGATGAGACTGAAATAAATAAGGATACAGCATGCTCATACGGTAGCGACATTCCAGTCAAAAAAGTATCCACGCCTGAGGACTCAAGTGACACATAGATTAATTTTCTCAAAGATTTCTACCAAGCAGGAACTGTCAGGGCTTAAAAATGAAGCCCACACATAAATGTTTTTGACACTTTTGTGTTCCTAGCGGCCACTTCAAACTGGCTCCAAAAGCGAATCAAAACTCATGTAAAAATGCCCAACTTTACAACATTAAAAAGCATGTTTACAGCCTGGAACAGAAAAAACATTTCTGTTCTCTGTGGATAGAGAGCATTTTAATGGAATTATCTGACAAATAATATGTCTTGCTGTGAGGAACAGCAGATGTCTCTCTATGGTATATCCCTACAGTCTTAGTTTTTATAGCTTTCTAACCAACTTGCCAACATTAGTATGAGCATGAGCATAGCACTCTGCCCTCTCATATAATTATGGTCATTTCTGAATCCAAAAAACACAACAGAGGTGTGTCCAAAATGCAGATTTATAAACTAATGGTTGATGTCATGGTGGCTACATCCATTCTGACATCTTTTTGCCACCAGTCTGCCCCTGCTGGCCATTAGAAAGAATGCAGGTGTAAGGCACATCAGCATTTGCTTCACTTTTTAGGTCCATCTTTGATATACAGTTACTGTATTAGACATTATGAACAGAATGCAGCTAGACATATTTTCAGTTTATAATTGATTAATAATATAATACAAACATATGTACTTTTTGTTTTTTTTACTAGCACTTGAAAAAGATGCTTTGCAAATAAATTCTGCAGCATTTTCCCAATTAAAACACATAAAGCACGAACACAGTTTGAATGGTCAAAACCAAGAAGCTGCACAAAAGTGCAGCCAAGTTTTATGACTCTTTCTGGTCCAAGTACAGTTTCCAGATTTTATTTTTATTAATCACTGAGCAGTGATGAGTGTCCCTATTTGTTTAGTATTTCAGTGCAATGAAACTGCTGAAAAACGCGTAAAAGTGAGGCTAACTCACTGTGTTCACTGTAAATAAAAGATCTTAGTGGCGTCTCAGCCTGAGTCTTCGGACATTTTTTGTCTGTTTATTTATTTATTTTTTTTATAATTTCCTATTTTATACTCACATATCCTCTCACATCTTTACTTCCTGACCTTGTGTGTTTCCTCCTGGCAGAGTGATTACTTGCTCCACTTTAATCTGCCACCTTTATCTAACTGTCCTTCCCTTGCTGTGTATTTTAGTCTGTCTACCACTCTCTCTGTTCCAGACTGTCTGCCTTTTTACTTCTTGCTGAGTGTTCCTTCACTTTGTTTTCTGTGTAAGATGTTTTTGACTCTGCTTATTCTGTGTAACAAATCTTTTTGCCAAGGAAAGACTTCCCTGTTTGTACTTTAACCTCCTTGCTATGCGTTATGCTTTTGAAGCCTCAAATTAATGCCATATTCTAAGACTGAATGAGCCACAGTTAACTGAAATATTACCAGACATTTGGTCAGCATCAGGATGTATATGTGTTGGTGTGTAGCAACTGCAAACACTGAGTTTTCTCATCACATTATGAACTCTACCCTAACTGTACCTTTGATCATGCAGGAAATTTCAACAAATGGCTTCTGTCTGCAAATTTTAAAAGGGCACTAAATTGCACTTGTAAACGCCTCATTTAGCAATAATGATGCATTTTAATAAACCTTTGTACTTGTATAGAAGTGATATTAATACACTGTAAATGAATTTGTCATGTACGAGTACAACCTACAATCACAGGTTAACCAGTCTCTTACCTTTTCCTACCGTACGTTCTCTTCATCTTTACTCCGTCTTCGGTTTGGGACTCGTCATCCTAAAACAGTCAAGGACAAAACTGTAAAGCAGAGATCCAGCCGTGTGCATAAAGTTAAGAAATTTTCATTAGTAGGACGTGAAAATGCAACAACAGTCACAGCTAGTACTTACTAGCAGTACTACTACTACTCCTGAGATATTCATCATGCAAAAAAAGGAAACAAATAAAATGAAAGGATGAACGTTTTGTACATTACGCATGTGTTTATTCTCACCTCTGGGTACCCAACTGCATTCAATTCACAGGCTCTTTCTGGCATTCGCTGGACAACTGCTTTAGAAGTGAAATAGTTTTGAT
>VUQS01002262.1:0-11094 GCA_015108495.1 Heterochromis multidens | reverse complement strand
CTTATTGTGCATCTTGACACAGCCACACCACTTTTTTTCAGAGAGTCCTGTATGTCAGCTGAAGTTATTTGTGGGTTTTTCTTTGCATCCTGAACAATTTTTCTGGCAGTTGTGGCTAAAATGTTTGTTGGCCTACCTGACCGTGACTTGGTTTCAACAGAATCCCTCATTTTCCACTTCTTAATTAGAGTTTGGACACTGCTGATTGGCATTCTCAATTCCCTGGATATCTTTTTATATCCTTTTCCTGTTTTATAAAGTTCAACTATCTTCTCCCGCAGATCCTTTGATAATTCTTTTGCTTTCCCCATGGCTCAGAATCCAACAACATCAGTGCAGCACTGAATGAAACATGCAGCAGTCTGTCTGGAGCCCAAAAACTCACTGACTTTTTATACACACACACTAATTACAAGCAAACAGATCACAGGTGAGGATGGTTACCTTTAGTAGTCATTTAACCTTCCAGGGTATGTAAAGTTTTGATCAGGGTCATTTAGATAGTTTCTGTTGTCATTATGATTTAAAAAGGGCAAACACAATTGTTTGATAATAAATGACTTCACCCAACCACTAACCATGAGTGGAAGAAAAGTTTTTGTATTATCATTCATATTCTCTGAAAAATGGCCAAAAAAAATCACAATTTTGGCATATTTAGGTGAATAAAATAAATTAAATGATAGGAGTGCGTTCATTTAATATCCACCTGTATCACATACACTTCCCAAATTTCCTGTCTTCCCAGTGTTACTCACAAATATCAAGCTGTGGTGAGAATGTGTCATGGTCCTGGGTCTTTGACCCAGGTTTTTGAGTTATTTGGACTTGTTTTTCATTCTTTTGGATAATAAGAGATTTCTCAGGTTCCAGTTCAGTATTTGGTTTTGTATTAGGTTTCTTTATTAGTCATAACTTTAGTTTTTCCTAGAGCCTCTTAGTTGAGTTATTTATATTTCTAGTTCTTGGGTTTTGATTATGTTGTTCCCTTTTGTGCTCCGTCCTAGTCTCACCTCTGTGTTCTGTTTTCTGTGTTTTCGTGTTTGTTTACGTTTCGTTTCCCCAGTCATATCCATATGTCTGTCTGGTCTCCATGTTCCGTCTCTGTGTGTCCTTACCGCTCTTGTCTCCCTAGTCAGTTCTGTCTCCATGTCTGTTTTCCTCTGGTCCCCGTGTCAGTTCTCATGTCTTGATCTCTGTATTGTTTACCTTTCTGTCTCAGTTAAGCCTGCATCTCTGTTCCCATGTTCTGTTACTTCCTGTTTTATTTTGGTAGCCTGTGTCTCATGTGCATCACGTTCAGTTTTGCTTACCCTGTCTCATCAGGTTAATTTTGTTCTGGTGTGTTCCCCAGATGTGTCCACTCTGCCCTGATTTCCTCTGTGTGTTTATATTGTCTGCGTCTACCTCTGCTTTTCATTGCATCCTCCCTCAAGCTGTGTGCTCCGCGTGTCCCGAGTTTCCTCTGTGAGTCTAGTTCCTGGTCATTGCCTAATCTTTGGTTTGGTATTAGGTTTTCCGTTCCCTGAGAATCAGCAATAAAAGCTGTCTAAGTTTTACATTTGTACTTGTGTACGAGTCCTGCATTTGGGTCCTACTCTGCCTGCTGCACAGCCATACATGACAGAATGCACAAATAATGTGGCTACATTCATGCAATTTCTAGAGCAATTAACCAGAGGTCTAGCTCATGTAAATGGCTTTAATATTTAGGAGAGAAATATTTTTAACAGCTATCATTATGAAGTGCCAACCAACAGTGGAGCTGCAAATTCTGAGAACCTTTCTGTATTTTCAGCTGAAAGTGAGCGCTGTATATTCAAAACTTTAAGCTGTCCTTTGACTGTTATTTTAGCATTGGATCATAGGTGCACTATAGAAAAGGACTGTACAAACACAAGGTTACCTGTTAAATCAAAAAACTGCAACTTAAGTACATTTTGATTCACAATGTACACAATGGTGAAATAAATTAAATTGTTATAGAACTTCATGATGTGTTTGATGCACTCAGTTTAACTGTGAATCTTGTTTTCCATCTCAGATTCTATTATTATGCAGGGCCACTCTTCCTTTCAAAACCTCAGCACAAATGATTTGAAATCTTTGAAGAATACATCAGTGCACGACTTTTACAGGGATTTTAAAAAAAAATCAAAAACATTCTATGCTTCCATTGTCATTTTTGTACGATAAATGCTTCATATTACAAGGTGAATGTATTGAATGTATTACATTAGTCTTGTGAAGGGAAGAGGACATTTGTAGTCCTTGTAGTGGAAAAAAATGTCTCCTTTGTACGTCTACCTTAAAGTGTCCATTTATAAGGAAACTATGAATGACTACTTGGGGTCTAAACTTAATTTTACCCTTTCTCCTTTAGGCTCTCAAACGTCTCTCCCACAGTGGCTACTTTCCAGGGTCAGAGAGATTTTATGGCTGAACAGAAAGGAGATCTTTTCTTACTAACTGATGCTGATGTCACCAATGTACAATGAAGTCAGATATCAGCTGGGCTGGTTTCAGTGCAGTCATTCACTCAGTTTTAAATCTTTCAATTTTCCCCCAGGACCCTCCACTTAAGCTTCCCTATGGGTTGTTGTACATACAAACCAACATTGCGTAGTGGGATCAAGATCTGAAGACTTTACAAGGCTGCGACGCTGAGTCTGCACTTCTCCCTTGAGCTTTAAACTACAGTGCAGTCACATTCTAGCATGATCTTCCTTAGTCCTCCTAACACCTCAGCCACCTCCTTTCACATCACGCCCTCCATCCCATGGGGTGTCTGTAAACAAGCCTTCAGCATCACTCCACGCATTGCAGCCTTCCTCACAGAAAGGAAGACAACTGCCATTTACCACTGGAGGGAAAAGGAAAAAGACCTTAGAGCTACACCGTCACCACCAGCATCCTTTCAGAAGCAGCCTTTTGTACATCAGTGATAAGAGGTTTACACAGACATGGAATCTACACAGCAGCAATGAAGGCACACCTCTTACATTATGAAGATGCAACAGGAAATAGAAGACTTGCTTGATCCAATTCATTCAAGTCTGTCACTTTGAAGTCAGTCACTAACCTGTATGTGGAGAAGTGTCTGTGTTGAAAGTCATTCAGTTCCCACACAATATGACTAGGAGAAGAACAAACACAATAAAATCAGTGGACACACCAAATATTCCTTTAAATCTGCTCCAAAACAGGTTCAATTCTCAAGAATTTCAGCTTTTGGGAGAGGGCAATCGTAGACTTGTACGTCTGGGAGTATTTTTGTCTTGATGTGTTACCTCACTTGCATACATGCCTTTCACCTCCATCACACCAGTCCTTTCAGTCTGCTCCATCACAGCTACATTACCTTGTATTCAACAAAGAAACACTAAAAGCTAAGACCTGCTCTTCCACAAGAATCCATGAAAGCCTTTTGTGGCACATTATCATTTATTTTTCTGCTTTCTGTATCCTCTGGGCTCAGAGATTCATAAGGGTTATTTTTAATATTAACTAAATCATTGCCACATAAAACTATGACAAAAGCCCTGAAGCCTTTAAAAATTTAGAAGTCAAGACAAATGTCCTTGTGTTAGGTTCAAATATAAAAACACAATGAGGCTTGACCCTTCAGACTTTTGTGCTGATCCACTGAAGAAGCCCAAGATTCCTAGCTTTATAAAATGGCACCCCTTCTGTCCCATTTCCCCCTTTTTGTTATTATTAATGACATGTCGGGTTCAGTTGCAACCTAAAGTGCATTCACTCTTGAATCTGATGCAACTAACAACTATAACCACAGACAGGATACAACCAGCTCCAAGATGGACTTCACACATCAGATCTGTTTATGTCATGTAGTCAAAAGAAATGTGTTAATAGTTATGTTTTTCCTGTTGTTGTAGCCTTTAGTTTTTTGGCAAAACTGAATTTCCCCTAAAATTCCAGATTTAGTACTTGAATTACTGGTAACAGTTTTTTCCCCACGTCATCAAACTCAACACATATTGCACTCTAAAATTGTATTTTTATCTGTGGAGAGTTCAACCCATGAACCTAATTCCAGTTTAGTGTATTGTTTGTGGTTAATTCAGTGACGTTTAGGGACATTTACAGAAAGGCAAGCAGAAACAAAGACAAATTGGACCAGATTAAAACATACCTTTTCATGATTTTGTGTTGCTTGTCTTTTATTTTTTTATATAAGCTGAAGGCCTTGTGCATCTTGCTGCACTCTGCATGGACACGTTCACCTTTCTGCACTCCTAGCTGAAGAACTGTAAAATTTCTTCTATAGTTATCAAAATATTTAGCATTAGCTGACAACGACAAGTGCTGGAGAAATTTGTTTTAGAACCATTCTTTTGGTAAAGGTAGCACTACAACACAATGAAAGCACCTCACTACATATAAAACTGTATTACTGGCAAATTGTACATAAAGAATAAAAAAATGGAGAAAAATGTTCCCCATCAGTGATATATGGCTTGATATTATTGCTGCAGATGTTTAAGGTTGGGCTCTTTATAAATAATTTATACTCGGTTTAATCTACAGTAATGCATTATATTCTACAACATCATATGTTTGTAGTGGCTGTCCTGTGAGGAACACATATCTCTAAAAGTAGCTGTTTATGAGCTCAGATCTTGAAGTATATTAAAATATATTAATAAGAAAAGAATACTGTTTGACATGGTAACCTCTCAAAATATTAATAAAAAATGATGGTGGTGTATTAACAAAACAGATGGTTAAAATTTAGTAGAATACAGTCAACCAAGTGATTTCTCATAGATCTTAATCTGAAAATGCTCACTAAGCCTACATCTGTTCAGCATCCCTGTTTTATTAAACCAGAAGTTAAAACAGACAGCTGAGGTCTTCTCCACCATCAAGGCTGTCCTCGCTAATGTGCTAAAAGAGTTATTACAAACGTCTTCAAACTAGATTCTAATTCCTCTACATGACACCTGTTGGCCAAGGTGGTTAGTAAGCGAAAGCTTATCTGTTGAGACAACAAATACAAGAGTGGTCATTTACTTTAGCTCTGTTTGCATAAACACGCAGATGGTAACTGAACTCAGAGCAGTGAAAGCAGAGCTAGTGGCAGCTTGTCCACCACACCAGCTTCCCATCAGCCTCCTGTTAAATACCAAAGGTTTATCCAAAATACACATGTGCAAACAACCAGAAAAAGCTGATGGCACTTCAACATAACAGGCTCAAATCACCGTTAATGGAACATGGACATGCCCATGATAAGTGACAGACACTGCAGAGTCCAATGGAGGCAAGCAGAGTCAAGCCTGCTTCCAGAGACAATAGCCAAGTGAAGCTACAACATGGCAGTAATTTAAAGGATGGATGCAAATGGGAGAAGTTTTATGACAGAACACTATTTGATATGTAAGGAGAAAGATCACTTTCACTTTTAATTAAGACATCAATTTTTAATTACCCTTGCCCTGATCGAACTGGTTCACTTTCATGTTTTAGTGTGTGTGTATTTGTTCATGTCATAGTAGTAGTTGTGTTGTTGTCAATTTAGTTAACAAATGTGGATGTGTGCATAAAGTTCAGTGTCTCTGCTGTTTGTTCACAGTTTGATCCCTAACTTGTAGCCTGTAGATCACTGCTACCTAGCTTTTCATGATAATTTTCCCCCTTCAATGTCACTTTAAAACTCTTCTTGACTGCCTATCGGAGAGTAATTACAAATCATTACCATAACCATATGAAACTATCTCAGAGGGCAAATAGCCAAGTTAGGATGTCTAATAATAACATCTAATCAGTTTAGAAAATACTTACACATAATTTCCCTGCTCTGACTTCCCCCTTGTGGATCCAAATCAGTCTGATAATGAAGGTTGACTGTCACTTTAACCTCCCTGTCAAAAGCTACCTGTAGGGCCATATCATGCTACTCTGATTGGACTGTTTGTATTATAGTGCATATCAGAATCAGCAAAATGGTAACTGAAGAAATGATACTGGCATTTTCAGATACTGTGACAAGATGCTTTGTGAAGACATGTTGATTGTTCCACTGATTTGGGACTCATCTGTGGATTTTAGGTCTGTTGTGCACTAATCAACCTGTGTTGTGCGTTGTAAACTGCTGATTATCCTCATAGGTGCCTCAGTGTGAGACAGTTATGAGTGTCTGTAGCATGAGATCTGAGATGATGTAGCATCAACATTTCTGTCCTCTGCTCACTCTGTAAAACAACAGCTGCTTTGTCCTGTTTGACAAGCAAAGCGCTGATTAGCTTTTATATCGCCCATATACTGCAAGAGCAGCAAGATAATGACTAACTCATCTGTTTTTCTCCCTTTGTGGCACCACAGATGTTGCTAGTATATGGAACCTGACAGAGGTAAAACAGAAGAATTTAAGGTTTGATTTTATTTCTAGTAACTTTTTAAATCTATATAGGTGGTTTTCACATGGGTAGTTGTGATTTTCTTGTACTCAAGGCTTTGACTAGTCAAGTTTCAAGTGTGATCTTTTTCCTCATTTCTGTTTCTACTGGGAATTCCCTCTATTTTCCCAGTGTCTTTTAAATCTGTTCTGTTGTTTATTTTTTTCCACATAGTCTTTCATTTTTTCCCCAACATCACAATATCTAGCCAGTGAGTTTTGACCACATTTCTTGAGCCAATCAGACTGCTGAAGCTGTACTTTAAAAATGAATTGTTTTTTTCTGTTCTTTCTGCCTTTAAGACTAAAATTTGCTCAACCAACATTCTTCCAATTACCTGTTAATCCTTAAGGTGACTCCATCAGTCCCAGTGATATCCTCCCATGTCTTCACTGGCCTACCCAAGTATCACATATGCATATAATTGCCCAAGTCCTTCTCTTCTGTCAATCTCTAAATGTTTATGAACTTTCTGATGTTTCTCCCCTCATTTAATTACTCTACCTTTACCAGCAGAAGTCACAGCTCATCTTTCTTGCTCCTTCTACAAACCTAATTCAGCATGTACACAATAAACTCACATCTACTAATTAAATTAAATACTCACATTCATTGATAATGTTATGATGAACTTTGAGAGAATTAGTTTTATAATGATTTTCAATTGCCTAAACAGTGCACCACTACCTGTTCAGTGTCAAACAGTAGACACAGTTAAAGACTGGCTGGTCAACAGAGTGAAGCAGCTTAAGAGCCAGATATTTCCCTCAGGAGAGTCCAAAAATAAAACAAAAAAATTAATATTGGACTTACATTTGGACACAAACACATTTCCAATGGGTTGACAATGCTCTGTGGTCAAGGCCAATCTTAAGAGCTTGAAAGAAGGCGACTGGAGTTCTTTAAGTTATTTGAAGACATTTCACCTCTCATCCAAGAGGCTTCTTCAGTTCTAAAACCACAAGGTGGAGAATCCCAGGTAGTTAAACCCTAGTGGGTGTTGTCCCTTTAAAAGATGGTCGTTAGCTCACTATTAATCATTTGCGTCACCACATGAGCCAAGGTGTGAAAAACTAATACATGAAAAAAAAAAAAAAAAAAAAACTCACAATCTTTACAATTTAAGCATTTTTCCCCCTGAAATCAGTTTGTCCTTATGCAAATGTGTTTATATACATGCATTCAGGTGGCTTCAAAATGTTTTCTCCAAACAGGATACCTGACAAACACTGGCATACATTTCATTTAACAATATGCAGAATACCTTTAAGCTAGAATAACTGCTCTGCTTGTTTTTCTTGTCTTAGCCAAACAGTTTAATATTAGAACAGGACACATGGATGACCACAGCCCTCTCAAGACAAGGCTGATAGGATTTTTTCACCCATATAATAAATAAATAAAATAAAAATACACAGAATAAAACATTAAAATAAAATAGATTAAGATAGAGCGTCATACCACTACTATGTGCGTTTCACAGACAGGTGGTCAAATTTCAGATGCAGAATCAGTGGAAGTTTCTAGATTCAAGAAATGTTTGCTCTCAAAGAGTACCTATATCTCTGTATTACGCCTGTACAGCAAGGCTCTGACACCAAAGAACATCTTGTGCATATCTGACATACCAGCAGCATTTGACAGAACAGCATTTAATGCACTGGGATGTGGCAAACTTATAGATAAAGTGCTTTTACTGGATTTGTTTTGCTGGCTTTTTCTAGACAATGAGGAGCAAACAATGTGTAAAGCACAATTAAAAGTGCTTGTTCTGAAGAAGACTTTTTAACCTTTAATCAGCAGCTAAGTGAATAAGGATGTGTGTCCACACGTTGGGGTTTTTGTATTCATTTTCTATAAAAATCCTCAGTGATGACGTTTAAAGTCCTCGGCTCAAAATCACCCCCAGTGCACACCTTTTTCTCTGCTGTGCTCAAGATGCTCTCAGCTGCTGAACTTTTGGTAGGGAAGAAAGGTTTGATATATTTCATGACCACTAAATGTTAGCGAAGCCTCTGAAAATGAGGTCACAAAAACCTCTGCCTGTGGACACAGACCCTAAATCACAAGAAATAAGACAAAACAAGACAAATCTACCAAGTGATACAAGAGGGTAGGGGAAGAGCAAGCATGAAGTGAGACGCTGTGTGTGTAGATGTGTGCACATGTGTGTTCTTGGTACCTCTCTCCATGTACCAGTGTGATAAAGTCCTGAATGCAGCCTTCAGTCTGCATGTTCAGTCCATCAAGGTCCATCTGAGCTTTGGAGAAAATAAGCTCAACTTTTCCTTGGATTTTCAGAGTTGTTCAGTTCATACAGGAACTTCAGCAGTCTGGGTGAATGTGTCGCTGTTTCGTTCCTCCATCTCAGCATTTGAGCCTGGAAGTTTTTTTTTTTTTGGGTGTTGTTTTCATTTAAGCTACAAATAAAATAAAATGAATAAAACTACAAAGTTTAACATTAAGCAAACTGAGATGGAAAATGACTTGAGAATAGACTGAATTTAATGGATTTGGATACTCTTTCTACCATTGAAAGCCAGCAAGAAAGAACAGTTAGGTTTTGGTCAGATCTGCTGTGGATTATCAGTACTAATTTTCCTATAATACATGTAGAGTTGTATGAATGTGCCGAAAAGACCACCATCTATTCATCAATACCTTTAACAAGCACTTAACTGCAGTATAAACAGTTTATTACTAAAGTAAAATATATACTTTAAAGACAAAAATTACATTAAACTCACCTTGTTTTCATAGAGAAGGTGATCAGGCTTCACTGCATCATCACCAGCTTGTATCTTCATCCTTTTTCAGTCAGTAAAGTCTTTCCTTTCCTTGGCAATTCCTCTGCCAGCTTCTTTTGCACTGGAAAACCAAAATGTGTGATCACAGGTGAAATAATGGACATTTGTCCAGTGTCGTGTTTAGAGTGCTTCATTTGGTGATAACTGTTGATCCCCTTTTTGATTCATCTCTAAGGATCTGAATGTTGAAGAAAAAGGGCACACAAATATCTCTGCTTACTGTTAGGCTAAAGGCTTCATATAGACATAATTTATAATGTGTCAGTAGCATCCCCATAACTACTGAAGGCATATAACGCCCCTATAAACCAGCATTGCACTTTAATATTATACTTCAATCACAATATATTAATGCTTTAATCACGTCAGCTTAACAATGTCACAAAAGATATGCCACATACTTGAAATTACCTGCTCAGTGTTACATAAACTATATTTTCAACAAAAGTTAATTAGAGTGAAGACAGTTAAACAAAGGCAAACAGTGTATGTCTGCAAATATTAACTAAACCTTTCTATGTGCTACAACATAGACATAATGATAAATCTGCTGAGCACAAAATTAATTAAACTTAAACTAGTTACCAAAAATATAACAGTTCTTTCTAAATAAAATGAGTCTTTTGAGACACATTATTTTAATACAAAAATACAAGCTATAATATTTACCAGAGAGATATGACGAGAGTTTCTCCAGCTCCAGAGTCCAAAATACAAATGAAGACTTAATGGCTGCCCTCCCTCTAATCTTTCCCTCATTTTGGGGTTCTTGCTCCCACAATGCATTGCAGTACTTAAGATCAATCAATCAATCAATCAACACTTAATTGTCCCACAAGGGGAAATTAGTTTAGCAGCAGGAGCAACAGTAAGAATAGACAACAATAAAAAAAAACAAACACACATAACATAAAAAACACATAAGAAATATGGAGAAACACCTGTAAATAACTAATACAGTGCATTCCTTCACATTTATACTGTACATTGTACTGTATTTTTAATTTTTTTTTTTACAGTATACAATGCACGTTAGACAATATGTTGTACATGATGTGCATAGTTCTTATAATTACACCGAAAATCCCAGTTTGTCCATGAAACAAAATTGTGTGAAGAAAATTGTAGTGTGAAGTGTATACAAATGTTCAGAATTGTAAAAATTCAATGTTTTTTTTGTTCTAGTTTAATTAATGACACATACATTGTAGACTTTGCATGTATTTTAATTGTCTGCTGAAATCAAAAACTGTACCATTTATTTCTATTCATTTTCTTCATTCTCTCAGTAGAATTAATACTTTGTGTTCACACTGTATAACATTTTTGATTTGCCCCATTATGTTCCATCCATCCATCTATTTTCTTCCGTTTATCCGGGGCCGGGTCGCGGGGGCAGCAGCCTAAGCAGAGAAGCCCAGACCTCCCTCACCCCGGCCACCTCCTCTAACTTATCCGGGGGAACACCGAGGCGTTCCCAGGCCAGCCGAGAGATATAATCTCTCCAGCATGTCCTGGGCCTGCCCCGGGGCCTCCTCCCGGTGGGACATGCCCAGAACACCTCCCCCAGAAGGCATCCAGGAGGCATCCTCGTCAGATGCCCGAACCACCTCAACTGGCTCCTTTCGATGTGGAGGAGTAGCGGCTCTACTCTGAGCCCCTCCCGGATGGCTGAGCTCCTCACCCTATCTCTAAGGGAGAGGCCAGCCACCCGTTGGAGAAAGCTCATTTCCGCCGCTTGTATCCGCGATCTCGTTCTTTCGGTCACTACCCAGAGCTCGTGACCATAGGTGAGGGTAGGGATGTACAGGGTGGGCCATTTATATGGATACACCGTAATAACATGGGAATGGTTGGTGATATTA
>VUQS01002261.1:9823-20431 GCA_015108495.1 Heterochromis multidens | reverse complement strand
TCCACAGTCTTGAGCGGGTTCAGCTCCAGGTGGTTCTGACTGCACCAGTGGACCAGCTGGTCCACCTCCTGTCTGTACGCGGACTCATCATTGTTCTGGATCAGACCAATGAGGGGTGTGTCATTCGCGAAACTTCAGGAGTTTCACAGATGGTTCTCCTGAGGTGCAGTCATTAGTGTAGAGGGAGAAGAGTAGTGGGGAGAGAACACACCCCTGGGGGAGGCCGGTACTGATGGTCTGTGTGTGGGATGTGATGCTCCTCAGCCTTACCTGCTCCTGCCTGTCCATCACAAAGTTGGTAATCCAATGACAGGTGGAGGTGGGGACAGTAAGCTGGGTGAGCTTTCGGTGGAGGATGTCTGGGATGATGGTGTTGAAGGCCGAGCTGAAGTCCACGAACAGGATCCTGGCGTACGTCCCTGGTTGGTCGAGGTGATGCAGGATGTAGTGCAGTCCAATATTTACTGCATCCTCGACCAACCTGTTTGCCCGGTAAGCAAACTGCAGGGGGTCCAGCAAGGGCTCTGTGATGTCCTTCAGGTGGTTCAGCACCAGTCTTTCAATGGACTTCATGACCATAGATGTCATTTAATCCTGGGATGGTAGACTTCTTTGGGACCGGGATGATGGTGCTGTTTGAAACAGGAGGGCACTTCACACAGCTCCAGAGATCTGTTAAAAATCTGGGTGAAGATGGGGGCCAGTTGGTCGATACAGACTTTCAGGCAGGAAAACAGATCTTTAGTGAAAGCAGGGGGTCGGAGGGGAGGGGAGGGGAGTGAGGGCTGCAGGTAGTCTTTTTGTGTAGGTGTGAGGTGAGGGTGAGCAGATGGGAGGTGTGAATGGTTGTCTTTCAAATCTGCAGTAGAAGGAATTAAGGTTGTCAGCCAGTCGGGGATTCTCCTCATGGTGGGGGCATGGACTCCTATAGCTGGTGATGTGCTGCAGGGATCTCCAAACTGATGCAGGGTCATTGGCTGAGAAGCTGTTTTTTAGCTTCTCACTGTAGCTCCTCTTAGCTACCCTGATCTCCTTGCTCAGCTTGTTTCTGGCCTGCTCGTACAGGGCCTGGTCCCCGCTGCTATAGGCCTCCTCCTTGGTCTGGTGCAGCTTCCTTAGATTTGCACAAAGCACAATAGCACAAATAGTGTGGGCAAAGCAAATCAGAGAGGTAATTACTGACTGAATATAAATATACCTCAATTTTAGGGGGATTTATTTTTTCAGTTACACAGATACTGTGATGATTGTCTTGCCATGTATCGAATATCACTGTATTATGACACCATATAATACTGTCACACATCATATTGTGATTTACACTGATTGTATGTTAAACTAAACATATTCACACAAATGACTTTAAGGCAAAGGCTTTAATATGAAAGATATGGGTATTATTGAAACAGAGGGCCACTAATGAAATTACTATATCAGCTGCTTTATGGGTAATATAGGATCCAGTAGTTTTGGATATTGACTCTCAGGCTATCTTACTCCCTGTTGCAAAGATTTAAACTGCATGACTGTTTTGCAATCTTTTGCTTATGGGTCCAATTTTGTGATCATAAAATTCTAAATTGCTGGACTACCCCTTCAGCATTCAGCAGCAGAATGTGCTCAGGTTACGTAAAATATATCCTTTAGTTTCCTTTTACTCACAACTATGAACTCACAAAGATGGTTGGGATTGGCTTCTCACACAGCTAATATATGTCTCTCAAGAGAAGGCCTGTTGTTGGTTTTAAAGTCAATGATTAATATGAAGTTCTCCACAGAAAATAAAGAGAAAGCGATGCGTTTATGCGCTAAACCATTTCCATAGCGCAGTTTGATTGGTTGATCCCCGCAGAGCAGACCACGGGACTCTTATCTGATTAGCCGACAGGGAAATCACGATTCATGGACTTAAGTCAACTATCAAGAAGTTTGAGACCTGATGGCCACATGAAAGGCCAGATAAGACACATATTCACATGCAAACAATTATACCAATGCAGTATATTTTTCCTGATTGGTTTTTCCACACAGAATCATACAAGATCAGACAAAAAACGTAAGTAAAGGGTTATGCACAGACTCACAGACAAACTCGCAAGACAAACAGCTTCATTTCCTCAGCTGAACACCACCCAGCTGTAATTTAATCAGATGAGATATTGAAAAAGAAGGATGGCAATGAAAAACAAGCCAGCGGGCTACCAGCGAGCCACAAGCACAGTGATTACGTCTCATAATACTGCAGTAATTGCACGTTAGTTTTCCACACTGAACCTTTCCAGTCACATCTGCACCACTTGAATTTGATCTATCCACTATTACCAACAATTTAGCCTAAAAAATGAAATACACTTCATCTTGTCTCGTGATCAAGCCATACAGAACTTCAGTTGAGTTGTGGATCATAGCTGAATGCATGAAGCAAGCAAATATACTTGATGGGATAACAGTTTCTAATAGACAGGGGCACTTAGACACATTCTTAGACACACAAACACTCACACCCAGCTCAATAGTGGAACACAACTACCCACACAAGCTGTGATTATACTTCCAGCATCACTACCTGCACAGATCTTTGATTTCTCATCTTATCAGGTTTCAATCCAGTAAATAGCTTCACTCTACCACTATAATCCGATTTGTTTGTGCAGTGAACTAGGGAAGCCTGGGATGTGTGTTTAATGTCTCCCTCTGCTTCTTTGCCTAATCTTTGATATTCATTCAAGGAATGTCCAATTAGTGGTTTTCCTTGGCTACTTGCTTTTGGGAAAATGTAAGTCCAGTCAGATGTTTATTTTTATTCATACTTCAAAGACGTGCCGTATTCATCTCCATGAAATATGCAGCAGGAAGAGAAAATAGAAGGAGACGGACAAAGACTTAGTTGGAAGCTTGCTTTCCAGGAAAACTGGCATATATCCACTGACAGAACTTATAATTACAGATTTCCATATTGATTTGTAAATCCTCTGTAAATCTGTGAAATCTTTTCAATCTGTGGGTCAGTACATGGTCAATAAGCCATGAGGGGATACACTGGGACTGATCAATGGCCAATCAAGAAAACTAAGAGGCTCAATGGAAGTTGATGGAAGCGCATAAAGATGGAGGTCAGTCTTTTAAGAGGAATGGTCTTGCATTTAAGTTAGACAGGAATAGCTACTCCTATCCCATCCAATCATGATGTCTTGGGGAAGTAAGTGGCTGAAAATAGGGTACACTTCTCTAACAAGCAAGCTGCAATCAAGGACCGAGGCCTTGGCAGCCAATCTGTAGTCCTCCTACATCAACCCTCATCCCCCCTCTAATTATTTCTTCTACATACTTCCCCTCTCCTCTTCTTTTTCACCTCTCCTCTGCTTCCTTATCAAGTAGGATCATGACATCTCACATGTTACACTGAGAAATCCTGAACAGAAGGTTAAAACTAAGTTTGCTCATCTGAAACACAGTGCAGCCGATGACGTTCTTGATCCTCAAAGAAACTTTAGGATATTCATGCAAAAAATACCCTCATATTAAAGGAAGAATTTCACATGTGGAAAAATTAAGTTTTTTGCTGAGAGTTAGTTAAGAAGCCTGTTTGCCTGTATATTGTATCTGCATTTATAATGGCTGATAAATAAAAAAGTAAAGAAGAGACAGGAGAAAAATAGAGAATAAAGGAGTGCTGCAATATGACCACAGTGCCTGGACGACTGAGTTTGGGGAAAAAAATGTTTGCATGCAGTGCTACACACTAGAGTATCCAGTATTATTGGCTGATATTAGCTATTTGTTGATCTATCAGTATCTGCATTTATAACAGCTGAGAAATGAAAATGGAAAAAGTAAAGAAGAGACGAGAGAAACACCCTTCAACCATGTTGATGTTGCATAGTTTTCCCACCAGAGGGCACTCTGTACCTTCCCTGTTGGCAACAAATGCGTTTTGAACATCACAAACACAATAACCAGTTGATTCGAGCAAAACGTTCGAGTGTAAATGAGTAAATCAATAACTACAAATAAGAAATGTTGGGGAAATCAGTTTATGTTTTGTGTGTCCTATAGAAAAACTATTTTTAATTACCAAATATCTGTACTGGTCTTAAAAATCCTTTATTGGCCAGGCTCTAAAAACTAGAGCTGTGTGCAGAAACTGGCAGAAACTGGTAGGCTGTATGTATGAATATTTACATCTACCTCCTGGCAGGAAAGTAAGTGAACTATTCCTTTAACTATGCAAAATTATGATGAAAGTTGCAAATTGTGGTGTGTCAGCCTTTTCTGTCTTTAAATACTTTGTTAATTTACTAAAGTGAGGGTATAGCATCATGATCGGCAGTCCTCAAACTCCTCATAAATTGACGGATTTCCAGAGCTAAGCAGGTATCCTAGTATTTTCACTTGTTTTCTTTCTTTCTTTTTTTTCACCACACGGAGGCCCTTTCAGGAACAATTTATTTATGTACTCTGATTTTTTACCAGCACATAGTAACAACCACTTTGATATCAAGAGGAAAAATGGTATGTTGAGAGGAGGTCGAAGAAAATTCAATCTCCCGAGAAGGATGCTGTCAAGTACTGGTTAGGGAGGCAATTCCTGTGTCAGCCAGAGGTAACTTAAGTCACATGTATCTTACATGTGCACCCTATTGTTTTAGTAGGTGGACTAAAAAATTTTTTTGGAAAGCAGGAATCTCATTTGGTTCATTCCGAGATAATTGAGAATCACCCGGGTCCTGTAGGGCTTGGGAGAAAGAGGATTTTAAGTGGAGCTGATCAAATCTTATCAGTAGACCAGACTCCTGTCTGCAGATGCAGGGTAGCAGCTGTGTTTACCTAAGGGCACTGAGGGGCCAGCAGTTGCCAGGAGCTGAGAACCAGACAGACAGATGGATGGATAGATGGACAGATAAATGGAGTCACACACATACAGGGACTGAAAGAAAAATCCACAAGAGTGGCAAGGGAGCTTACACTAATTCAACATAAATAGGATACCCTTGAGCATTAACATTAGAAACTCTTCCTACTGGCAGTTTAATTCAGAATGACTGGCACATAAAAACTTCTGCATATACTTTATCACCACCTGGACTAAAGGAGCACTTCACATCATTTAGCATTGTACTGTAACTTTGCCAGACTCATAATGGACAGTAATAGATTAAAACTGATGCAGCATAACCAGAACTATCATCTCTAAATGCCACTCATTCTGTGTTAAAACCTGAATCACAGCTGTGTGACGTTGGTAGGCTAATGTTTCCTCAAGCCATACAAGCTCATTTCTCTCCAACTCCACTCCTCCAGATTTCTTTCATTTTTAAGCTTTAGCTTATGCTAACTCAGAACCAGCTGCCTCTGAAGCCACAAAACACCTTCTGTAAACATTTTACATATGTGATAGCATTGCTAAAGCTCTGTAAATAAGATTTGATGTGAAAAGTCAGTAGAGCTTTGACCTCACACCTATAGACAAACATTCCTCACCCAGTTATAACAGGCCTTCGCATAAATATGGTGACAAATGCTTGTTTGCAGACCAGCTAAGGTGCCACCTGCTTCTTCTTCAGTTAAATTTATCAGTCTACTGAATCCAAACCAAAGAAAACCTAAATAATGAAGGAATACATTTTATGAAAGTCATATGTAGTGTCAGTGCTCCTCTATCATCCCTATGCACACGCGCACACACACACACACAGAACTGCGCAAAAGTCTTTCTCATTTCTTTATATGTCGCTACGACAATGGGAAATAGGTGCAGCGATTTATTGAAACGTGCAAACATACATGGAAATACAGTATAAGAGGCAAAAACAGAGTTTGTACAATTCTAATGATGATCCCACACTGTTGTGTGTTTTTCTACCCAGGTATGCTTTTAATGCATTGGCAGTGTGTTTGGGATCATTGTCATGCTGAAAAATTAAGCTGTTGCCAAGATGGTCCCATATGGTCGATGAAAATGTGACGGTACTTTTCTGTGTTCCATCAATTTTGACAAGATCCCCAACACCACTGGCTGAAATGCAGCCCCAAACCATGACAGAGCCTCCACCATGTTTCACAGATGGCTGTAGACACTTACTGTTGTACCTCTCTCCTGACTTCCTCTGTACATACTGATGATGATTTGAACCAAAAACTTCAAATCTGACCTGTTGCCACTGATTTTAGTCCAGTTCTTGTATAATTTCACATACCTCAGCCTTTTTCCCTTCCGTATTTTTTCCCCTTCCTGGATTTTGACTATCAGATAATGTTCATTTGCTGTAGATAGCTTTGTAGGCCTGCCACTCCTTCTTCTGTCCTTCGCTTTTTCAGTTTCCTCATATTTTTTAAGGACACTGCATAGCATGCCGAGATATACCAAGTTTTTAGTTAATAGCTCTTTGGGGCTTACCTTGTTGGTGTGAAAATACTATTTTACACCTGTCAAGCAATGGGAACAAATTATATGTTTTTGAAACAGGCTGCTAGTAACAAAGTCCCTAAAGATAAACATTTTAAATTGTTTCTTTGCTAATTTAATGTGTAGAAACAAAAAAGAAAAACTTTGAAAGACCTTCAGAAGGTCTGGAGAACTATTGCGCAAGTCCATTTTAAAAAATTACAACAAAGTCTGGCTGCCTGGAAGCAAAATATAAAGAAATGAGGGGTGGCTCAATGCTTCTGCACAGTTCTTCCTTTCTTTCTTTCTTTAATCAGCCATTTTCATTTTGGATATCTAACATTTAAAGGTAGTGAGGGTCAATATAATATCACAAAGAGAAAAATCTGAACCAAAGGGAGCTGCTGTCACAACTGAAGCTTACAATTTTTTGAAAGCTTCAGAGTCTCAGTGCGAGTTCAACAAAACCTCCATCTTTCCAGTTTGAAACTAATCACATCAAAGGGATCAATCGATAGAGCACAGGAGGTTGCTTTCAGCTTTCTGTAACCTGTTGCTAGAGGAAGAGGTTGGCACAAAGGTGGAACCATACAGCAAAAGGCAGGAAATAAAAAGGAAATCAAAACAGAGCCAGACAGTTGTACTTTTTCCATTTTGGTTTGAAAATTGTTGAAAAGTCATAACCTTGTTATGTAACCGAGCTTATGCGAGCAGAGGCAGAGAGCTACCTGAAGTTGAGATGAGGACAGGGAGGTAGCGACGCATGCATTTTTAAACTGTCTGATTTGCCAACTGTGATTTGTATAATTCAGCAGTCAGACTGCTTTCTCTGCATACTGCGCATCACTAGATGCAAAGTGACAGAAGAAATTTGATATTTTTCATGTTGGGATTAGAAGTAATTTTCATGCCTCCAGGTAAGAGCTTAGTAGGTAAAACCCACTTGTTGCAGGTTACAACACAACTGTTATTTAACAACCAGCTGCTATTGGCAGTTCTGACCCAAAACTGGTGGGTAGTTACTCCTGAGGGATGAGAATAGAGACAAGTGTGGGTGAGCATGCGGACAAAACGGGGAGAGAGAGCGAAAGAAACATGAGAGGGGTCTTGATTGCCTAAGGCTGAGATTATACTCCACTGTGCACATTGGAAAGCTGGATGAGTAGCTGCTCTTATTCCACTTTGTAGTTCATTGCAGTTGGTGCCCTTGTAGTGTAGATGCAAGTTTCCACAGTCAAAACTAAATGGACAGTATGCTGATATCTGCATAGAGTCTGTTAAATGTGGGTTCTTGCACTGACACGGTGGACTCAGTGGTGTCACAGTATAGCTATAGTGGACCAAGAATGCAGGAGCCAGAGGGTAAAAACAAAAAATAAGCTCTTTAATGGTCAATTTCCAAATCCAAAAAGGTACATCATGCAAAAAAGGGGAAACTCCAAAAACACAAGGAGTAGAGAAACAAGATGACACAGGAAAGCAGAACCAGGAAGATACACAGTGCACCACAACAAAGGGAAGACATATACACGCATTCAGAGCTGCTTAGAGGTTAGAAACAGGAGGGGAATGAGACACAGATGCATGGAATCAACAACAGGTGAAAACAATGAGGGAATCAGAGGAGGAAAGACAGGATGCAAGATTGGCACAGGAGATGGAAAAAAACACACCTTCAAAATAAAACAAAGGGGGCCAAGGGATAAAAAGAGAAAACAACAGAGGGAAGCACCGGGGAGAAAACACACAAAATAAAAGTCATTGCTAAAGTGGACATAAATTAAACACAGAAACCAAAGATTAAAAAATACCAGAACTAAGACTCAAATACATTAAATAGGAATCACAAATTAGAAGCCAAAACCCAAGGACCAAAATCTGGGAACCTGACAGGATGAGATGGGATGGGGGTCCGGAGGGAGTTTAAGCTGTGTTTTCAAATTGTTTTACCAGTGTCTCTGAATTATTGGGTGAGATATACTAGTGAGTTAGTTTATCTTCTTTTTTTTTCTGTGTATTTGTTCAGTTAATGATTCAACAAAGGATTGTAGTTTGTGTACATACAGTGGGGGAAATAATTACTTGATCCCCTTCTGAACAGTCTCTCATTTTTATGGTAGTTTCATTTTAATGGAGAGAGACAGAATATCAACCAAAAATTGGGAAAAAAAACACATTATATAAAAGTTATAAATTGATTTGCATGTCATTGATGGAAATAAGTATTTGATCCACTACAACCCAGCCAGAATTCTGGCTCCCACAGATTGGCTGTGTGCCCATGTAGCACACAGATTACAAATCCACTGATCAATCAATCAGTTACAGATACTCCTGATCTCAACTTGTTACGTGTATCAAGGACACTTGTCCACAGAATTTTTTTTTTTTTTGGGCAAGACCAAAGAGCTGTAAAAGGACATCAGGGACAAGATTGTAGACCTGCACAAGGCTGCAATGGGCTACAAGACTATCAGCAAGACGCTTGGTGAGAAGGTGACAACTGTTGGTGTGATTATTCAGAAATGGAAGAAATATAAAATGACCATCAATCACTCCATGCAAGATCTTGCCTGTTCTTGGGGTGAGGATGATCATGAAAAAGGTGGTGGATCAGCCTAGAACTACACAGGAAGAGCTTGTTAATGATCTAAAGGCAATTGAGACCACAGTCACCAAGAACACCATTGGTAACACACTACGCTGTAATGGACTGAAATCTTGCAGCGCCTGCAAGGTCCCCCTGCTCAAGAGGGCAAATGTACAGGCCCATCTTCAGTTTGCCAGTGAACATCTAAACGATTCAGAGAAGGCTTGGGAGAAAGTGCTGTGGTCAGATGAAACCAAAATCGAGCTATTTGTCATCAACTCAAGCCGCCGTTTTTGGAGGAAGAGAAATGCTGAATATAACCCAAAGAACACCATCCCCACAGTCAAGTACGGAGGTGCAAACATTATGCTTTGGGGCTGTTTTTCTGCTAAGGGTACAGGATGGTTTCACCACATTGAGAGGCCAATGGACGGGACCATGTACCAGAAAATCTCAGACGAGAACCTCCTTCCCTCAGCCAGAACACTGAAGATGGGTCGTGGATGGGTCTTCAGCATGACAATGACCCAAAACAAACTGCCAAGGCAACAAAGGAGTGGCTAAAGAAGAAGCACATTAAGGTCATGGAGTGGCCTGGCCAGACTCCAGACCTCAATCCTATAGAAAATCTGTGGAGGAAGCTGAAGCTTCGAGTTGCCAAGCAGCAGCTATGAAACTTAAAGGATTTAGAGAGTTTCTGTAAAGGAGTGGGCCAAAATCACTCCTGAATTGTGTGCAAACCTGCAGACCAACTAAAAGAATCATCTTACTGCTGCGCTTGCCAACAAGTGATTCTCCACCAAGTACTAAGTCATGTTTTTCTTGGGGATCAAATACTTATTTCACTCAATGACATGCAAATCAGTTTATAACTTTTATGTAATGTGTTTTTTCTGGACTTTTGGTTGATATTCTGTTTCTTTCCATTAAAATGAAACTATTTCTTTGTAAGTCATCAAACTTACAAATTCAGCAGGGGATCAAATAAATATTTCCTCCACTGTATCTCAAGACTAGCACAGAGTTCTTTAAGCTCTTTGTGTACAGATGTCAATAATTCCAGTTTTTTGTTAATAATGGCAGATTTGGTGTTTTGTTGGTTCCCTGCATGGTGGATGAGCCTTTAATGAGCAGCTTAATAATCCATATCGTGCTATTCGTTGTAGTAGTGGTTGATGAATTCTACCAGATCTGTTAGATCTGCCATTGTGCACATTGCTGGGTCTGTATAACGTAATTGGTTTTGATTTGCTGTTTTCTTTCTAAATTAATAGAGAAATAGAAGCTCAAGTACTCAAATATGTGGAAAGTATAACTGTGGCATAAGGGGTAACAGAATTACCAACAAACACATGCACAGAATAATATGCGCACACACTTTCAATTTCATAGCTTATTATTTTGCACTGTAGTGTTACACTTTGTAACTTTATACATGTATTTGCATTTTTGGAATTACATTTGAACTAAATGCACATTCTACACATTCAATTTTCGCGTTTGTTTTTTTTCCCACACATCATGCTCTTGTAGGGACCTGCCTCTACAGTCTAAATCCCTGTTTTCACTCTAGCAAAAATTCACAATTAAATTTTTTAACTCTGTAATAGTGCAGCTGGCACAGAGCCCCCCC